>JAQGAA010002410.1:0-12727 GCA_034696425.1 Isotoma viridis | reverse complement strand
TAAATGAGAAGTCAGGTTCCAATTTCTCATTTTTATGTCCAGGCACGCAAACTATATATAGGCAAAAGAGTTTTAGGATTTTAGTTGAAAGAGCTGTTGGATTACAACAAGTCTAGGTAACTTATAGTTTATCCATGGGGATTTTACATGTGAGACAGGATAGGATGGGTAATGGAGCTTTGAGCTTACTAACTAAAACACTAAAAAAAGTTACGTTTTTACGAGAAAGTTAGGGTATATGACCATTTGAGTTGTATAGGGTCGTGGGATATTTTTTTATACAAAAAACATCTGTGCTCTATTTGCTATTATTATAAAATATCCATTTGTCTTCCTTTGATTGGTTCCGGTTTTTCGTTTTTGTTGTTTTTTCTCATGAATGGGGGAAATGAGTAATTTACCTTCTGAGGCTGACTTTGCTGACTAAAACTAATTTTGTTGTGTTTCTGTGGTGTTTCAGGTGTGTAAAGAGACTTAAATAACAATTGGATATTTAAAAAACGGAAGAATCAGTCATCCGACTCAATAGGATCTTTCTAAGCGTCTCATATATTTGGGGGTTGGAGACCTAGGTGTAGGTGTCCGAGGTCTTTAATTTTTAAAGCTATTGAGTTAGCATTTTAGCCTTTAAAAAGGCTACACAAAGCTACTGCCATGTCGATCCCGGTTCCGACAGGAAATCAAGGAATGGAGCAACTTATTCCGATTGTGAATAAGTTGCAGGATGCATTCACCCAGTTGGGGGTTCATATGGCCCTTGGTAAGAATTTTTGTATTTCAGCAACTTGCAAGTGTTTGATGGGATTTTTCTAGAGTTTGAAATTAAAATTAATATGCTTGTGAATTTGTAGATCTCCCCCAGATTGCTGTTGTGGGTGGTCAATCAGCCGGAAAGTCATCTGTATTAGAAAACTTTGTTGGAAGGTAAAAACAGTTTTTCAACTAAAAATACTTCAAGAATGAATCTAACCTAACGCTTTCTCATTCGTTGTACTTTTCAGGGATTTCCTTCCTCGAGGTTCTGGAATAGTTACAAGGCGACCTTTAATTCTACAACTAATAACTTCATCTATGGAATACGGGGAGTTTTTACATTGCAAGGGAAAGAAATTTACCGACTTTAACGAAATTAGGTCAGAAATTGAAAATGAAACTGACCGAAGTACGGGAACTAATAAAGGAGTTTCTCCCATACCTATAAATCTGCGAGTGTATTCCCCTCATGTCTTGAACATCACTCTTATTGATTTACCCGGTAAGAAGGATTCGTGACTATCTTGTTTCTTTCCATTCCAGTTTTACTTTTTCAAGAGCAGTATGTGTATTTATCAGTTCAGTTAGTATGTATGAAAATGAAATCTTTTAGTACGTAGTACCCAAGAGGTTTGTACAAAGTACTTTACACCTGGTACTTCATGTTTGGATATATTCTTTTTACAAGATAAGAGTTCATGCAAATGAATATTTATGAGATGGTTAAAATCCCATTTTGTAACGAAGAGTTTTACTGGGTTTATGAGAGAAAAAATAATAATTTAGCCTTTTTCTGTCGATTTAAAAATTCAGCAAATACTGATAAAATTTGTATGTAAAACGATATCGATTCTTTCTTATTTTCAGGGTTGACCAAAATCCCTATTGGTGATCAACCGGCAGACATTGAGACACAAATTAAGGATATGATATTCCAGTTCATCTGTAAAGATACATGCCTTATATTGGCAGTTACCCCAGCAAATTCTGATTTAGCTACGTCAGATGCACTTATGTTGGCAAAGCAGGTTGATCCTGATGGACTTCGAACTATTGGTGTTTTAACAAAGCTGGACTTGATGGATGAAGGAACTGATGCCCGAGAGATTCTTGAAAACAAATTATGTCCGCTAAGACGTGGCTACGTTGGAGTCATCAATCGTTCCCAGAAAGATATCGAAGGAAGAAAAGATATAAAAGCAGCTATGGCCGCCGAAAGGAAATTCCTTTTAACTCATCCATCATATCGTCACATGGCCGACAGACTTGGCACTCCTCATTTGCAAAAAGTCTTGAATCAACAACTTACAAATCATATTAGAGAATGTTTACCAGCCTTAAGGGATAAAATGCAGAAACAAATGTTAGCTTTGGAAAAAGACGTTGAGCAATATAAATATTTCCGACCAGATGACCCAGCCATTAAAACCAAAGCTATGTTGCAGTAAGTGAATTGTAGACTTTTAAGCTATAGGATTATGTTAAAATAATAAATATTCCAATTTTAAAATTTAAATTATGTCAAACATCTTACAGAATGATACAGCAGCTTCAGTCTGATTTCGAACGAACAATTGAAGGGTCAGGTTCAGCCTTGGTTAACACAAACGAACTATCTGGTGGTGCAAAAATCAATCGTTTGTTCCATGAACGATTTCCATTCGAGTTAGTCAAAATGGAATTCGATGAGAAAGAACTTAGACGCGAGATTGCATTCGCTATTCGTAACATTCATGGTATTCGAGTCGGCCTGTTTACTCCAGACATGGCTTTTGAAGCGATTGTCAAAAAACAAATTACACGGCTAAAGGAACCTTGCCTCAAAGCTGTGGATTTAGTTGTGACAGAACTTTCTAATGTGGTTCGCCTATGTGCTGATAAGGTGAACTAGTTGTAAAATAAATTATAGCTTATTCAAATTATAGTTTTATGAGAGAGTGTGTATAATTGGTTTTTAATTGGGGGCTATATTTATCACATTATTTGCACAGATGAACCGATATCCCAGACTGCGTGAAGAAACGGAGCGAATTATTGCCAACTTTGTTAGGGACAAGGAACAAATATGCAAGAATCAGTTACTAATGATGATCGATTGTGAATTGGCCTATATGAATACAAATCATGAGGATTTCATTGGATTTGCCAAGTAAGCATGATTTCATAAACAATACATTTCGGTTTTTTATTATTTTTTATGTATGATAATTATTATTTTACACTTTTATCCTCACATCTTCCTACTGTTGAACTTTATAATTAGATTTCAAATTGTCAAATTGTGTTTTTACTGTAGTATATTAGAGTGTAGATGTAGTTTTATAATTATTGCAATTCACAAATTGTATTTTACAAAACTTGGTATGGAATGACAGTAGCCTGAACCATCCGACTAACCACCAGCGCTGATTATTGAGGAATATGAGTTTAATTCATCTCCTTGTCCTTATACGAACAGTTATCGTATCCACACACTAAACTTTGTATTTCAGTTATTACCGTTGTAAAGAAGCCGGAGGCTCATCCAATAATGGAGAAAGCATTAATAGGTTTGGGTTATAAAATTAGTCCTTTTACTTGAGGTTTTTGAAGTGATTTAAAGATTTTAACAAGTTTTCATTAAGTAGTTCTAATCTAAGTACTTTAAATTAGATCAGGTGTGTTTTAATACATAAAAGAATATCAACTAAATAGAAATGATCCCAAAATCCGAGTTAACTTAACACGAACCTTAAATAATCCTTTAATAATACATGCGTGTCTGTTTTGTTGTGAATTCAATTTCAGCCTTACATAAAAAATTTACCTTAAGGTACAAAGTACTTTCACAGTTTTAGTTGAAATGGGTTTAGAAACTCAAGGAGAAAACCAATAAACTAAGCAAGAGTTCCTTAGTAATATGTAATGTACTCACAAAGTTACTTGTGCAGAGCTAGAGACTCCATGTTTGAAGTTTGACCTGCTTTTGTAAATAACCTTTTGTAGAATTAACTAGTTCCTATTAGACTAGATTTAGAAAATTAGATTTTAACCTTGACCTCTTACCATACCCCTTTGCACTCCTTTCCTTCCGGTAATGTGCAAACATGCGTGGCATGCGTGTGTACGTCTGTTTGCACATTTGTGTTATTTTGGATTATTAAATTTGCTTGATAATACTATGAGGGAGGTGGTTGTAATCGATACGCTGTGTAATGCAGCTCTTTTATGAATTCTAGTGCCCAGAACCAATCGGAAAATAACTCAAGGACAAAGAAATTGGGCAATCAAGTGATTCGAAAGGGCTACATGTGTATCCACAATCTGGGGATAATGAAAGGTGGCTCGAAGGACTATTGGTTTGTTCTTACCTCTGAAAGTTTATCATGGTTCAAAGATGAAGAAGAACGTGACAAGAAATATATGTTACCTTTGGATGGGCTCAAATTAAGAGATATCGAAAGTGGATTTATGTCACGAAGACACACTTTTGCTCTTTTTAATCCCGAAGGACGAAATGTGTACAAGGTAAGACATCAAATGACTTAAGTGTGACTTCTACTAAGCGTGTCTACTTCTTTGTTCGTTAACAGAACTGTGTGGGTAGGAGAAAGGACTTCCTTCATTAAATTGATTGTGCTTTTATTTATTGATTTTAGGATTTTAAGGCTTTAGAATTGTCGTGCGAGACTCAGGATGAAGTTGATTCTTGGAAAGCCTCTTTCCTTAGGGCTGGAGTTTATCCCGAGAAAGCTTCAGATGCTTCTGCCAATGGAGAGGACAGTAATGCTGATCAAGGAATGCAGTCTTTAGACCCTCAGGTTAGCTTCATAATTTAAAATCTACTTTAACAAGTGCTAATTAAATAGGTACACAGCAGCAATTTCCCAAAACCAAAATAATGAAACGAAATCGAAAATTTTATCTTTTTTACTATCTACAGCTTATACCAACTTGGGGAAAATGCCCAATTTTTAATTAGTTTTTCTGCTTATTCATTAAATTGCTTATTAAAACTTGTCCCGGGGTATTCAGATCCGTTGGGATGAGGAATACTCTCGCTTTTATGAAACTTCTGCGTTTGCGAAAAAGAAAAATCTCATGAATTCAGAGTATGCAAAGTTCTTTCGGATTCGACAAGTCAATGATGATCTCGTGGTAACCTCTATCAACTCATGACTTCAGTTCATCATTCTCTGTACTCCTTGCTATATTATATGAAGAAGGCTGTGACAGCAGCGAAATTGATGCTTCCAAATCAAAACATGCTAATTAACTGAATTCTTTACTTTTATTTTCACAGTTGGAGAGACAAGTAGAAACGATCCGAAACCTTGTAGATTCATATATGAAGATTGTAACAAAAACAACAAGGGATTTGGTGCCGAAGACTATTATGTATTTGATCATTAACAGTTGCAAAGACTTCATCAACGGAGAGCTCCTTGCACATTTGTATGCTACAGGAGACCAGGTATTTGTGAGTCTGTATACTAAACATAAGTTAAAGCCAACCGGTTCTCTTTGCTTTTAAATTTGCTGTTTTTGCACAAAATTAGTTAAAAGTAGATTAGTCGTAGCCCTTGCGTAGTATTCAGTACGTAGGCTCTTTTAATGTGGTCCTATGCTTTTATTATATAAACTTTGACATTTTCTTCGACCAAAATTGCTTGGTAATTAATCCATAAGGGATTTTGAAAAGAAAGTTTATCTAGACTCTAAAAGTATGTTCAATAAGAAAGAATATGAAAAAAAGTTAATAATAAATCTTCAAATGCGATTCCTTCAGTTGGAAAACATATCGCTTAGTAATGCAGAGTATAAGTAAAACAACTCGAGAACAAAATGAGAAGATCAAAATCCATGACTCAGAATGTAGGTCATGCAATTTACGGATGTAACATATTACTTTATGCAGGCTTTCTAAAATATCGATTTTTGGAGTCCCAAGGAAAACAGCGTATTTCTTGTGATTAATATGTACTTTTTGTCCATGATTTCGAATTCGATTCTGTAGTTCTCATTGTAAGGGCTTATTTGATTGAATGCAATTGTCTGTTGTCACTAAAAGTAGAAACTTGAGAACTTGGCAATTTACAAAGGTAATACTTGTAGTCCTCATCTTGTAATCTTCTTTCAGATGGGATGAACAAAAAGCTCGTCTTTAAAATTGAGCTAGGCTATTTAGGTAGAATCATTGATAAAATTGTTGAAGAGAATTACGAGGTAAAAATACCCACATGTATTTTTTTTATTCTAGTTACCTACATACATTCCGATTCGAAAGGATGTCTGAAATTAATAGGGCTTGTCTAAATCAAACTGGAATGTAGGTCAGACAAATGGATAATCGCTTCAGGAATGAAAGCAATAATATTATCAAGACGTGAAATTATGGTTTGACTATCAGTGTGAACGACAAAGACATTTTATAAATGACAGGGATGCTATATCATTACATGAAATAATAGGGTAAAAGGAACCCCTGTGGGGTTAATGCATTTAGCATGTTATTTTTAGCTAAAAGTAGAAGAGTGCTATTGAAATTTGTGTAATAAAAATAATAACGTAGAAGTAATATAAAATAGAACGATATGAAAACTGTAATCGCGTCCACTTATGTTTTTATGAGTTTTTGTTGCCGCTCGTGTAAATATGATTTTGATAATCAAGATGATTCTTTCTTTTCTTGCAGCAAGCCATGATGGAAGAAAGTGCTGAAGAAGCAATCAAACGAGAAGAAACCCTGAGGATGTACCATGCATGCAAAGAAGCGTTGAGGATAATAGGAGACGTGTCAATGGCAACTGTATCTACGCCCATACCTCCTCCAGTTAGAGGAGGAGGAGGAGGTGGCGGTGGTGGTGGTGGTGGAGGTATTGTTAGTGACTATTCCAATCCTGGATTACTCGGCTCGTATGAGGCTCCAAGGTTTGTGGATTTCTATGACGTTTTAATTAAAACTTATCGAAAACTTAGACATGTTGTGGTTATGAGACTCATGAAAGTTTATGCTTTGAATAACACGAGCCAGCTACCTTTGAGTAAGGATGTTTTTTTTTTGTGGTTGGGTTTACTTTTTACTTATGAGAATATGAAGGGAAAACGCTTCTTTTTATCAGCCCTGGACAAAAAGTTTTTTGTTTTGTTATCTTTTTAATTTCAAATTCCTGACACGGTTTTAACAGTTAATTTACGATATTCGTGCCTGAAAACCGCTAAATTCGCTTGATCTGTTTTTGTTTTGTTTTGTATTGTGTACTTTCTGCTACTTATTTGTCACTAAATACTGGTGCGTACTGCAGTTTATAATTAACTAATGTTAACTCATTGGTGATTATGATACCTTGTCTTTGGTTCAGGTGGAAATCCTGTTAACTTATCAGTTAATTTTATGTATGGGTTAAAATTAAAAGAAATACGGGCTCATTTTTTTTACACTTTTGTCTTGTCCAAAATTCGTTAAAAGTTTCTTTTGCCAATATTTGAATTCTAATTTTCATTTTATAGTTTGCCTTGTAAATATTTTAGCCAAGATATAAATTTTAACTATTGGGACTTAATAATAATTAATATTTTGAATAATCTATTTTAAGGAGGGACGTTGGTAATAGTTCGAGGAGTTTTGTCGAGGAATAATTTGAGAGTAAGAAACTATGTGAAGGTTAAGTTATAATACCTTCTCTTGTGATTTCCACCTAGTTTGCCTGGGAGTTGTTTTGTATTAATTATTAATTAAAAATTTAACGGTACGATACTACCCCGGATTATTAAACTAATTAATTGGAACATATTTTAAGTAACGTGTATTATTTACCTTATACCTTTTAACATGAGTGGTGCATCGCTTTTCAAAAACAGTACAAGGTAAAACCAAAAACTTAAACTTCTGATCAATCTTTTTTGTGTGCAATCTTCTTAACTTCAAAATAAATTAAGACAAGCTTTCGAAAGCGTAAAACCTGCTTAGCGAAAAAGCTAAAAGCGATTGCCGTCTCCGCTACTACTACTTTAATTACTTAAAGTTAAAACCTTTGCCAATTACATTTTTACAAAGCTGTCTAGCTTGCAAAACAATAACTGTTCTTGTAATTAAGTCAGTGCAGCAAGCTCCAAAGAATTGATTGCGTTTGATTCAATTTGCAAAGTTTAAATTATTAAAACGAGACATGACTTGATATAAATTCGCTAGGGACAGGAACTTTAATTTTGACAAAAGGATACTCTCAAACGATTCCTCGTCAATGTTCCACTCCACGTCCTTGCCGACCTCTCTCTCATCTCAAAATCAATTAAATTCTGAACTCGAATTTAATCGAGGATTAACACGACTGGATAATTCAATGAGGAATGTATTTCAATCTGAAAGGCCCAGTCCACCTAGTCCTGGAGGTCCTCGACGTGCACCTAACGCACCACCCCCAGTTGCCCCTGGAGGAGGTCGTGTACCCCCTCCAGTTCCAAATGCAGGGGCTCGTCCTGCTCCAGCAATACCTAATCGGCCAGGAGGAGGTGGCCCTCCTCAGCAAGTTCCAAAGGGCGGACTCCCACCTCCACTCATTCCTTCGTAAGTTTTGAAAACGTTATTTCTAAAAACTATTTTTGCACCAAAATTTACCACAAGTTCTGTGTTAGAAGATCAGACTGCAGAGTAATACTATTATGATTTTAAAGTTTGAACTCTCAATAAAGTTGTTCTTGTTACAACAGTTTCATCTCAGTCAATCTAAAACACCTTGCTTGTTGGTACGCAAAAAATAACGAAATTGAGATAGAGGTTAGGGTAGCCAAGTCAAAAAAAGGGAATTGCAATAAAACTCGAATAACAGGGCATGCTTCGCAGCGTCTCAAGTTTGCAGTGTTTCTCTTATAAAAATTTCTTATATTCTCGTATCTCTTTCATTTGTGATAAAACTTTGCTTGTGAAATAACAAAAAAGCAAAATATTCATTCATAAAACTTTGTCCCATTAATTAATAGTTTTCCTTAAATGGTTTTGGTTGGGGTTGTTGTGTATGGCGTGTGGGGACATGCTGGCGGTAGTTACATGTAGCCCAATTAGCTAAATATTGACTTGAGATTAACCAAGATAAGGGCTTCACCCTAACCTTTCATCTTATTTCTATCTGTGACCAAATTCAATCTTAAATTTTTAAAATAACTAATAATTTTTCAAAAGTTAAGCGTCGGCTGACCTGACCTTGACCAGATGAAGAGAAACAAACCTTTTTTAAAAAATTGCTTCTCCTTAGTAGTGTGTTTTTTATATCTTGTGTAGACGGGGGGGCGGTAACTGCCGCCATGAATGTCGTTGGGTCACTGCCCCCTCAGGTGCAGAAACAAGTGGCTACCGCCGCACTCAACCATTTCCTAACTAAAAAGTAAACCGTTTGAAAAGGAATTGAGAAAGAGGATGATCATGTTCGATACTATTCGTACCTGCTTGGACTAAAATGTTATATCACAATTCTCGAAGAAATAATGTTCCCCAAAAATTAATAATGACTATAGTACCTAAGAAAGATTATATTATAAGATTTTGTAGAAGAAAGAAAAAAAACCAAATATTAACTTAATTAATTAAATAATAGTAGTAATTAGTAGTTTTAGTAATATACATCTGACAAAAGTCTTTGTGTGTCTTTTTGTGCGCAACCACTTGCTTCCATTAGACCTAAGAAGAAGTAAATTGAGGAAGGACAAACAGACATCAACGAAAATAAAACTATTTCAAAAAGTTTGAAACTAGTAACCGTTCACATGGTCAGAAATCTCAAAACCATCCCGTAATATTCCTGGCTTTTAAGCGAATGATGAACACACGTTTATAATTTCATTTTTAAATATGAATAACTGGGTGTATCTTATTGATAAAACTAATCTACTGTAAAAGTCTAAGCTAAAAAGAATTATAATCTGTGTAGTTTATATTCTCGTAGATAACTTAATTTAGACTGTATGATGTACCTTTGCTGATTAATTGTGACTGTAATATCTAAAGTATTGCATGAAGAGGGGTGAAATTGACAGGTATTATTTTGTGCTAGGCTTGAGATGAGATATACTATGAGATAACTAATTATTATAAAATGATATTATGACGTATTAAGTAAATGGACAAAAATTAGGTGTCTTCAAATTAGGAAATAATTTATTTAGAATAGTAAAACAAAGATTTTTTGGAGTAATCAGAATGACTGTTAATTAGTAAAACAATGTTTTGTGAAT
This sequence comes from Isotoma viridis, assembly GCA_034696425.1. NCBI lineage: Eukaryota > Metazoa > Arthropoda > Collembola > Entomobryomorpha > Isotomidae > Isotoma > Isotoma viridis. The sequence continues at coordinate 2,767 of JAQGAA010002410.1, read as the reverse complement.
ATGAAAAAATCAAATTTTAAAATTGAGGACTGTCTCTCTAATTAATGCCATTCTAAAACGATTAACCATTTAATAATACCATGCAGGCATTCAGTCAAAAATTACTATACATACGTAAATGCGATATAAAAAAGGTAAATTTGATGCTTGTACCGTGTCGAGATCGCAAAATAATCTACTTTAAAAACATAACTATCTTCAACACTATCTTCTTAAATGAAGTCGTACTAAAAGGGAAGATGGTTACTATATCATATTCATAATTGATCAATAATACACTACGGTGTAAAATTAAAACTGCTTTGGATTCGGACGCACCACAATTGTCAACACCAGACACCAGGTCAACTAGATTATTCATAAAATTGAAATTCTTCAGTTCAGAATCTTGTACATCATAGTGATAATGATAAATTGAAAACGAGTAGGGCTTCCATGAGCTGTGCTGTTTTAGTAGGTGTGTTAGTATTTAGCTTAAATGTTAGTTCTTCTTAATCAATCTATTCAAATTTACTGATAAAATATTCAAAGCACGGTTATACTATCCAGATCTAAGGTTACAAAAGTTTCTCAATGAATCTATCAGATTTATTGGTTGCATCTGCTCTCCTAAGGCAAAAATCATGGAATTAGAAAGAAAAACGCAATACAGAATGTAAGTATTTTGGGCAAAGTAAATTAGATATTTAGAGATTTAAAAGGAAGATGATTCGGGTATAATAAAGAGAAGATGTAATAAAATTTCTTTAACTAGGCTCAGATGATAATTAAGTCCGCAGCATTAGCAGCAGCACAGCACTCAACTATTTATTAATTCACATAGTTTTGCCTCGCTTAGATTGTAAGCATAATATTATAATCTAATGAAATTATTATTTATCTATTTCTAGGAGAAGATCAAGTCAGATCTGAGAAAAGAATTTTAGTATTTTTAGCTATCAACTTACAACACTCACGAGTTCTTATAAGGTATTAGGTGAAATCTCATTTTAAATAGAAAATATATAATTGAATCTCGATAAGTGCTTTTCATGCTTATCTGAAACCATCACACAGTGTAACAATAAGCATGATCATAGTTATTGCTGTACATATGTACCTCATTCATCATCATCTTTTACCACCAGAAATTTTTTGAGGTAACTCAAAAATGTGATTCATTATTCTCTGAATATTATAGCTTAAAAAACTCCAATTCTTAAAACAAAATTAGAAAAAAGAAACACTCCTTTTACAAAGCAAACAATAATCTTGAGCACATTCTTCTTAAAAAATCTTTGTTAAATGCATCAATGTCGTGTTTTTTGTGTTCAACCTAAATATATACACATCTATTTTCAATCTTGTATTTGCTCTTTTGTTCTCTTCATCTGTCTTATCGATTCCTATCTAAAGTATAAAAATACTAAGCACTAATAAATACATCGTACTAATTATACCTTTCACCTTGTCAATAATAATATATTGTGTGTAGTGAAAGTATAGTATCCAACAACATTAATTCATCAGCAAATCAGCTAATAAGAGAAAGAAAAATTTGTTAGTAGAAGAAAAAAAAAATTATTTCAAGACTATATAATATTAATATTGATGTAAAATGTATAAAAATTGACTATTACATAGAAAGGAATTAACAACAAGAAGGTAGTAGTCCGATATTGATGTGTCGTAGTAGAAGAATATTAATTCAGGGCAGAAATATAATAATTAATAAAATGAATATAGGTAATAATATTATAAAAAATGATTTAGCTATTTAAAAAAAACTTGAAAATAAATAGCAGTCCAAAGGAAAATAAATGATTAAATTGAATTAAAAAAAACTATTAAATCAAATAAAATTGATTCAAGTAAATTTTAAAATTATCATTATTAATGATTATGCACTCAATAATAATACCAACCTAATAGTAATTTTGAGGAAGCAATAAATGACTGCAACTGTTGAGATGGGTGTGGTGGAGAAGGAGAATATAAGATGGAGATTGTAATATCATCAGGGTGACCATTGTTATTATTACGGTGACGTGTTTTCGAAGTACGAGTCGTCATTAAAAATCAACTTGGGTTTTTTTTCGGTAGAAGATAAAAAACATTAAATTTGTAATAGGGAAAGTCGACGTCAGTTTTTCTTCTCTGATTTAGCTGGGGGATGAATTGATGATTTTTTAATTCTTAATTTTTGTAAATTATAAACTTCTATTTAAAAAAAAACTTTTTAGACTATTTTCTTTAGAAAAAGAACCGACGCAGAAATTTAATTTCTCTCTGAACTTAATTAATAAAACTAAACAAGCCAGTAACAATTGTCTTCAGTTAGATTGAATTTTTAATAAAATTTAGCTGTTATTATGTTATATTATAATATTGTAATGTTTTATTGTATACTATAAATAATGTGTGATAGCATCTTGCCCGGTAGTAATAGTGTACGAGGATTTATTCGTAAATTATTATGTTTTTTGAAAGAAGCTAACAAAAGAATGATACATTATGTAATAATATTATTAACTATGTTGACCTTTGTACCTCCAAAGCTATTATTCAAAATGTAACTAAAAAATCTTAAATTTTGTGTGTCAGCTTATTAAAATGTTGCATAATAAACCCGTGTAATAATAATGTCATTATTATTATCATCGTCATGTTATACGTTAACAATAGATTAAATTAAACCTAGCCTTTGACCTTGTTGATTATTATTATATTAAGCAGTGAAATCAGAAATAAAAGGTATAACTTAACATTGATTAAAAACATTTGGCTA
>JAQGAA010002409.1:0-12740 GCA_034696425.1 Isotoma viridis | reverse complement strand
CGATTCGGTTATTATTGTTTCCCAACATATTACAAAGCGTTATAGAACATTTATCAACCTTCGAATTTGGCATAAGGTAAAAATGTATGAACTATAATAGCAATAAACTTTGTTTTTTAAAGGTCTGAAGTTTGGATCTGCATTCTGATTAGTGGGTTGGTTGGAATTACAACACTTACAGTAGTTGCACATTTGGAGTTACGTTTTACTGTAAAGGATGCTGCAACTGAAAGAAACTGGATCTCAGACAGACACTTTGCTTCCTTTTTTCATAACTGTGGCTTTCTTATCACAGCTCTTTGCCAAAAACCTTATCGACGGCTACCCAAATCTCTAGCAATGCAATTCAACTACTATGGATTATCTTCGACTTTGTTTCTTATTGGTAATTAAGATGTTTCAACAATTGCTTCTTTTTTCTCTAACCAGGTTAAAGCAAGAAAGATAATAATATTTATTATCGTTGTCAATTTTAAATATGAAGATGTACCTATGTCTAATTAGAAGTTTTAATTTAAACAACATTTTGTCTCTTCAATAGGTATGGCTTTTTCTAGTTGTCTTATATCAGTTGTACTAAACGTCAAACCTGAACCTATAGCAAACGATGTAGAAGACATCTTAAAGCTGAGGTATTTGCTTTAGAAATTAAAGTTTAAAATAACTTTTTTACAGATAAAGTAATTTAATCTATTAGGACTTATTCTCATGGTACTAATAGATTATATAAACGGTTCACTTTTATCTCCATTTAATGATTTTTTAGACTCCCTATCGCTATTAAAGAATATGACGGTCATTTGAATGAGTTTATGCAAAACTCAGGAAACCCCACTCTCAAAGCAATTTATAGTTCGGCTGAACACGTAGACTACTTTCAAAGTTTTCTTGCAATGGACGATGTCGTCAAAGGAAAAAAGATATATATTGATTCTACAGCAAAAATACATTTTAATGGAAGGTACTACTGGTAGTTTATTTTTAAAGAAACTTTCCATATATTTTTAATTACTGCTTACAATAGTAATCTTCCTAATAATGTTTCTAATAATTGTAAAGGTACCGATACACAGGAGCCAAAGGTTTGAAATTCCATATTAGTTCTGGAAAGGTCCTAGAATTTGCTAACTTAGGTTGGCCCGTACAGAAAAACTGGCCTCTAATCCCTAAGATGGATTCAATAATTAGTAGAGCTGTAGAAAGTGGACTGGTCAAACATTGGATGAGCCAATTTATGGAAGGCCAATTTGGAAGAGATGGTGCAGCTTGGGAGGTACACAGATCTGGAATAAATTTTATTTTGACTATGAAGTACATCGTACACGAGCACATTATTTATTTGCTCTGCAATCTAAGATGATCCGTTTAGCATAATAATGATTTTATTTTCAAATTTAACCTATCAGATTCGGGGATTCAATTTAACTGCTAAAACAGTGGGAGCACATGGTGTAGACCCTTCAGAAGATGTCGACGAAGGATTTGTATCACTGTCTATGAATCATGTCGGTGGAGCTATTTCTTTGTACATACTTGGGATGTTGCTTTCCATATTGACCTTTATTATTGAATGTACAGCTGGCTTGCTTCGAAAACTTTGGACTCTACTTCGCTTCTGTTATCATAAGCATTATAATAAAAATTCAGTCGTTTCTGCTTCCTCTGTTTCAAACGAAGAAATGCGAAACTCAGATTTTTTGCAAAAAAATGTCGTCCGTATTAGAAACAAGAGGAAGGTTTTGAGAGCCAACTATAAGCGAGAAATGAGAAATCTTGAAAAAAATAATATTAGAAATTCTGAATACCCGGAACTGATTTGGAATGATTTCGTTAAAATAAAATAAAATGCACTTTACTAGTCTGATAATTCATTTGACAATTATCAGTCTTATGCAGACAGTTCTACTTACTGTCCTTACATACTATTCGTTAATATTCAATTATAATTTACATGAGGAGTCAGCTTTAAAATACGTCACTCATTACTTTTATTTTTTGTGAATTTTTATGTACTATTTTTTAACTATAAATTGAATAAGTAAGAATATTACATAGATTACTTATGTCACCCTTTTTTGTTATGATGTGAAATTGGACTCATTATATTAGCTTACTGAGACTATTATTTGTTGCGAAATACATTCTCTAGATTAGTCTTAGAGATTGTATTCAAAGCATCATTGCCGTTACTAACACTTAAAGCTTCACAAAGACAAATGCTTAGAAATGGAAGAATTTAACCCATTCATTTGGGTACTTACTGATGCATTAACCATTTGGATAATATTTACGACAGTAGTAGTGTGTGACAACGGCTTTGTGTAATATAGCAGTAAAATTTATATAAAAAAGATTATGTTCTTAACTCTTAATTATTTACCAGGAAAAACATTAGTAACGAGGAGTCAATGCAGAAGTATTATGCATACACGTACTATGTAGGTAGTACGTAAGTATAATATTAATTATGTACCTGCATCCTAATCTAAAATCTCAGGATCTACTTTAGTTATAGTTTTAGTTTTAGCATATCATATAGTATAGTGGAACAAAATAAGTTTACATAAAATATTTAATCGTGAGAAATAATAATATAATTAAGTTGTATAGCATAAAATTCCATCCCTGAGCTGTGCGCTATGTGTATTTACAATTATCTTACCACCTACATTAAAAAGCAAAAAACCTTGCTTTAAAAATTATGTCTCTACTCAAGGAATGAGACGAGCCTGCTGAATTATGTTTTGTTTCATTACATAACTTCTAAGTAGACTTAGCTAGAATAAAGCCTTAAAATGTATGGTAATAATTACTAGCTTTGTTTTATTTGATTTGCTGTAAAAAATAAAAACTTTTGTCACAAGTTATTCAATTTTAATGGAGTTTTAGTTAACTAATTCTGTTTGTTTCATAAATTCCACAACATTTTTTAAACTTTTTTCCTAACAAAAAATTTATCCAGGAAGGAAAATCTGTGCTAAATTATTAGTGAGAACATGGATTGCGTGCAAATTAACTAAAGACGAATAATAATGACGTAGTTTAGTTTACTATTTTTTGGAAACGGGAAAAGTAAAGTTCAAAGTGACTTTGTTGATAAACTATTGGAAATGAGAACTTTTAAATTCTTTCAGAAAATATTTATTTTATTAGGACTTATTCTCATGGTCCTAATAAAGTATTCAAACGGTTCACCTTTCTCTTCATTTAATCAATTTCATGTCAAAGACGAAACAGAAAATTTTTTCCGTATGATTTCTAACGTTGAATTTTCAATGGAAGATATAGCAGGTAATCGTTTTTAATTCATTTTTTAAAAAGTAGTAAAATTTAATTGAGACAATACTTTACTTATCGTATTTTTATTACAAAGCAATGTACAGAAATATAACGGGGGAAGCAAGAACCTATCATTGCTCTGGAATTTGTCGGACTCCGATTGCCCTTTGGGTGACTCAGTCTTACGCTCCATGTCTTAGTATTAAAAAGGTAAGGGGTAAGGCCCTTTTGGTATTCAAACCAATTTTATCTTTGTCTTTATTTTTAATATAATAATATGCAATGTCTTAGTAGATTACATGAAAGATTCACAAATCAGTAAAGATTTAGAAAGGGAAACTTTTACATAATAATATTATTATGCATTCACTTTTATTTGACCTTGAATTAACTTGAGTACATTTTAACCTAGATTTTATCTAGAATATAATTTTACGAAACTTAATTGCATTTAATTAATCTATTGGAAATAAATAATTGTTAAAATTATTTAATTTCTAAAGGTAGACTGTCCTAAAGGATTAATCTGCTGTATATTCGATAAGAAATACGATGGTATCGCACTAGGCAGATCTAAGGAAACTGAACCAAGCAGTGATGCATCTGAAACTGACATCAATGTATTGCCTCTGGAAAACCAAGTAGATCCTGTCACATTTGTTCAAGATCCAATTCCTGGAGACTCTGAAGAGTCACTGACTGCCAACCCTAATATAGTTTAGTTTAACATTAATGAATTCATGAAATGCGTTACTTGTTGCATTTCTAAACTTTCATAAAAGCATTGACTTGTATTATGATGTGACAGATCAAAAATCCACATAAGTAAATTGTATTTCAGTCTAAAATTATTTAGTTTTTCGAATTTCGATCAATTAGGTAATGGCCTCAACTATTTATTTAAAGTTTAAAGGAACAGGAAATGGATATCATTGCAAGAAACAGCGTTTTAAAGGCATTGGTAATTAAACGGCTTAATTGCAGATAAGAATATCAATAAGAGTTGGAAATCTTGATGTATGTAATATTATGTATTATAGCAAATTAGCATTTGGCAATCAATCAGGCTCCCACCTCCCAGTCAGTCCCCATGTTACAAATCGTTAGTTATGGTCAGCTGGCCTTGGAGGATGGCAAAGGAAGTTAAAGAAGTAGGGTAAAAAACTTAGTAATTTTCAATTTCTGTTTTAATCGTCATCAATAGTACAAATTTGGAATTAAGTGGCATACGTTTAGGATATGTTGCGATAGCCTTTAAAACTAATATTTATGTTCGCACTGGATATTTGACGGTCGCTTTGTCTATGAAAATGAACCGGAACGTTCGGATCGCGACTTATCCGGGCTAGAAAGAACATTTGACCTAAGTCCTTGACTCCATATGGAGAAGGTGTTGAAATTCTATGGTTTTCCCGTTGTAATATAAATATTCTGTGCTTAGTGTTGCTCCAATAAAAATCTGGCCCCGTGGTGTGCTGAAAAGTTTATAGAGTGAAACATAATAAAAATCAAAGTTGAGAATCATTATATAATAATATAGCCAGCAATTATCATAAGAAAAAGATATCCATCTAAATGCTCGGAATTTTATTGATGTGAATGTGAGTAAATACACGACATTATTAATTTTTGGAGAAAAATTCATGAATTTGGTATTTTGAAGTCTGCCAAATTCATGAGTTGTTCTCGAAATTAACCAATTTAATTCAGAACTTTCGTAGGCCAAGTTCAAAATGTCTCTTATAAATTTATTTTGTTCTAAAATGATGTGTTATGTTATGTTGGTTAAACTTTAAGTATAAATGGCAGACTTCCAACCAGAAATTGTTTCGCATAAGCACAATTTTATTACCCCTAACTAACGTTTCACCCCTTGGATTTAAACAACTGTTTCAAGGTTTCGTATGCATTTTTAAGTAGGATAAAAACAAAAACTGATAAACGTTAATGCACATACAGAGGGTCCTAGAACTTCGAAGTCGTTAATGATGTCTTGAGGACTCGCGATTATAACGCTGTTAGTTGACCTCTGTCCGAATTCCCCACCGATTCTACTTTGAAGCCAAAGATTCCATTGCTCGCAGTTCCAACTTAAATACTCCCTGTCTATATTAGGATCAAGGATATGCTTACGCTGAAAATCTGCCCAATTCGGCATTTTTGCAACCCTCCTGACCTCGCTGATTTGGAATTATTATCATTTTCTGATATCCTTTGCGTTCATAAAGTTAATTAGCGTTAAACATAAACGAATAAGGCCTTATGTTATAATGTCTTAGTACAAAAATTTTGTAAACTAGAATTTGAAATACTTGAAAATTTTGAATTTTTTACGAGTTTGGCTTTTATTTTATTGTAAGTACTTTTATGGGAATTTATATAGGAAACATGAAACGAGATCACTTGCCACTGGCCCCCCATGGAAACTTTAAAAGCAGAAAATTGCTAAAAACTCCCATCATGAATTCATGAATCATGAGGACGAGATCGTATGAAATAAAATAAAATTGCCATTAATTTTTATTGCCTCCGTCTCCGTTTACAAGTTTAACTTTAACAGGTACATATTTTAAAACCTGGTTTTAACTTTTTGTTTCATTTCAAGCTAAATTTAATTCAATTCAAATTAGGTAAGCTATATAAAGCTAATTTTGCTGCGTACAAACATCAAAACCTTTCGATAAGTTTTATACCAACGAAAAGAATATTAAATGCATCTTTTGGTCTCATTCCTAATCCTATTCTAAAATGCAATTTGTCTGTTTCTTACAATCTTACATTTTGCATGCAATCATTTCTACTACAAAATATTAGAATATCAGACATTCTCATAAAGCTATTTCATAAAACCATAAAATAAAACGCCATTGTCATTAGTATAAGCTTAAATTGGCCAGATTCATTCATAATCATAACCAACAGTTCAGCGTAGAGACAGGGAGCCTCAGGGAAGGTGTATTAGGGCAACAAGGTCAAAGTTCAATACAAATAAGGGTTAGAGAGTGTACTTATTTTATACAAAATGAAATGAACAAAGACTTTACTCTGCTGGTGCTTTTAAAAGAGAAATAGGAAAGGCCGCCAAGGATATGATGACGTATTGTGTATCGTGGACCAATCACCTCTAAACGCATGGATTTCTCTGACAGTTCTTTTTACTTCTTTCTTATTCATTCAAAGTTCGGCAATCGGCTATTTCATGTAAAAATACTTCTTCTTTTAGATTAGTAATTAATTTACAAATTACAATCTTAAATTTCTAGAAAGTTCGGAGTTTAGAATCTGAGATTGTGAGTGCCAGTGTCTTTCAGAAATTCAGGTAAGAAACAACGTAATTTATTTCGTATTTTTGTGTTTTGTAAGCGATTCCAGATTCTGGATTCTCGTTGCTTTTTTTCGATTTTGCAATTTTTTACACTTCCATTTTTAGCAATCTTCAAATCTTCAAAAAAGAACAAAATTCATATTTAAATCTGTTTTGCAAATCACGATTATTCTGAAATGATTCACATTTATTGATTCAATTTTTATTCATTTCAGCCCTATTCACTATTCACTATTAAAATTTTGCTTTTACCTTTTTTCATTCTTACACAACGAAAGTACCGGGTACCTGTGTGCCAGTTCAGTTGTCAGTTTACTTTCAAAAGTTTCCCCTTTTAAAATTGCAGCTTTAAACTTTATTGTGTATTGTACTGTGGAGTGGTCCATGGTTTAGATTTAAAAGTTATGTCTGATTGATGATATATTACGGCAATTTAATAAATTCCGCATTTGTTGTTTGTTGGAATTTTGAATTCAATATTATCTTTACCTAATCAATAAATTATATGTTTTCAGATTATTGAAATCGTGCGTAGGAGGTGTAGAAACATCAAAATGTGTCGATTATCGAATCATCTAAGCACGTTTGCTTTAGCAGTTACCTGTCTACTTTATCTGTGTTCACTCGCAAACGTCTCTCTAGCATTAAAAAAAGAAGACTGTGAAGGTAAGATTTATCGAAAATTATGCTTTTACTCTTTTCAATTGTATTTTATCAAAGTCGTAAAAGGCATAGTTAATAATTCATAACTACATAGATTATAATTTTCTTATTCTTTGTAATTTTTTTTCCAGTATGTATCTCGGTTATGGAGAGATTTGGAGGAAGTCTAGAAAGCGATGTTAAGAAAGACCACAAAGCAATTGAAGATGAGTTCAGGATCTTTTGTAAGGACACAAAAGGACGAGAAAACCGTCTTGTAAGTGGATATTCAGTTTATAATTATTATTAGTATTGTTTTGGTAGAGGAGTCTAATGTCTTTCCGTTATAATAATTACACTTTGTTGAAATTAGTGCTACTACTTGGGTGGCTTGGAAGAATCTGCAACGGGAACCTTGGGCGATATGTCAAAACCTATGTCGTGGGGTCTACCAGCTGACAAAATTTGTGAGAAACTGAAAAAGAAGGACCAGCAAATTTGCGAGCTCCGATATGGTAAAGGATTGCAAAATTTAATTTGGGATTTATTTCGATTTCAAGATATTAGATCGATATATCTAAGATAGTATTCATTGTTGTATTTTCTTTTTTATCTCATAGACTGAAGAAATAAGTATTTCTTTAGCCTAGTATTTTTCGTAGTTACTTGCATGCTTAAGAATAAATCATCGAATTGAAAAAATCCCTCGTAGACTGAAAATTTAAAAAAACAAGTTCAGTTTTTTGATGGATTTAATTTTTCAAAGCGTTTGTTACAACCCTACATATTACATATTTCTTTAATACAATAGTCCATTTTTCAAATAAGCTACCTCGTACCTCTAATTAATATTTCGAAGCTTGGGGGTACATATTACATGTTTGGATAATATATTAGATGAAAATATTAGACAATAATCGTGTCATTTTCAGTTGGTTCATATTTTTTATAATTTTTATACAGAGAAAACCATCGACCTCAAGACAGTCGACCTGAAAAAGCTCAAAGTAAGGGATTTGAAGAAAATTCTGAATGATTGGGACGAACAGTGTGATGGATGTATTGAAAAACCAGATTTCATCAAACGGATTGAAGAACTGAAACCCAAGTATATGCGAAATGAGTTGTAACCTATAGCTTAGGTATAGGCTTTCATAATTTTAATTGTATTTAATCGGGGTAACTTATGTCTGAGTATTTATTCATAAAATGCGAGTGTACTTCTTAGTTATATCTATTGATGCGTGTGTGTATGCTTTTATGTTGGAGAGTCAGTGTTGTTATCATTGTGTTTTTACTACAACTACATTTGAAACAATCGAGAACTGATTGAGAGTATAAAAAGAACGCAATGTTAATCTTTAAAATTCTATAAGCACATCAATGTTTGTGAAAAAGAATAAAATCATAAAAATTGGAATACAACTAAAATTAAACATATTCTGTTCTGGGTGCTTTATTCTTATGTTGGACATATATTGCATGATTCATTTTGCAAGAAATTGCCTAATAATATAAGTAAAGTACCAACAAAAATATTTATTTTTATAAAAACTAATTTTAAATTCAACTAGGATATTTTATTCGATTGAATTAAATGCAAATAAAGCGTTTATAGCTCGAGCTTTGAGAAGACTACTGCTAATTTATTTTTTTAAATTAATTTTTTTTCAAAATTTTAAATTTGTAGGAGTTTATTCTTTCAATTTTAAATACTTGCTCATCCAATTGCCAAAATCAGTTTACTACTTTGAGTAGAATAATAATTAATGCGTCAGAAACTTTCTAGGAGACACAAAGGTCTATGAAAAATAACACCACGTCACATTAGTAATTAAGACTGGAATCATTTACAAAGGGAATGTCCTGTTCGTAGAGATTGAAGTAAGATCACAAAGAAGTTTCTGTTATCCCTATCTGAAGTGAATTATTAACTTGTTTTAATTGCACAACCGTTTGTTTAAAAAGGAAGGACAGGGCCTTCTGCATCTGAATTTAGCTGATTGTTAAACTAAACTTATTAATTTAATGAATCATAGTCTAATTGTTGAATGCTTTTATAAATGATGCAATATCATTCTTTTGTTCCCAAATAATTTCATAAAATATAGCCAAAGGGATGCATCTTAAGCTCCAAGCTGTCATTATAATTGAACAGAAACAACAACCCGGAAGGTTACACAGTGAGTGGTACCACGAAAACCACTATAACAACGGAAGTACGGAATCTCATGGATAAAGAAAGGTTTGAGTGTGGAAAGCCACAGTTTGGGTCTTTAAAGCCCGGAAAAGTATGTGTACTAGGGGTTGAATATGGTCTTGAGTCTCGACCAAGAAGAGAAAGCATGAACAGATAAAATACTCCAGAGTTAAATGTAAACAGATCAGTCTTCGGGAAGAACCCGGATGAGAACCTTCAACCCTTCACTTTTCTCCTGAAGATCTAAATCTACTATCCCTAGTGTGGAAACATGGGGAAATCTAATACAAATAGAAAGCACGCTGAAATGATTTCAACAGCCCGAAAGAATGTCCTGTCCATCGCAGATAAGCTGAAAGAACTAAATGGCTCTTATGAAGAATTGAGCCATCTTAAAAGTGTCCAGGAAATTCTAAGTGCCTTAGACTCTCGGCCTGGATCAACTTCAATAGCAAATCGGTCAACAGGAAAAGAACAAAGTTCAACAAAAAGTAACAGCAAAGATGAAAAAACTCTAGAGTCCGAATCTAATTCTACTACTACCCCTCAGAAGGAATCTCTGATTACCAAAGTTGCGTCGTCTTACAAAAGTCTTACTAGTAAATATTTTTTCATGTTAAGACCGAGAAAAATTTCAAAATCTAATTTCTTCGGAGTTTTTTTCTCCATTCTTGCATTCATATTTTACTTTGAGTTACATACTACCCCTGGCTTCACTAGAATGTGGCTCAAATGGGAAAACGTGGAGCTTCGATCTGTAGAGGTAAGTTTTATGCGTTGTTTTTACTGGACATTACATTACCGTTTTGAATTGAAAGTCCTAGACTGTTTCCGAATAAATTATTGCATTATTTATATTTCAACTACAAATAAATCTCCTTTTCGGCTCAGTTTTATGATTTTGATGCTTGTCGACACATTTTTTACTGTACTGAAAGTACTGATACAGATGTTGTAGGCATTTATTATGATCAAATTTCATACATTATTTGATAGTTTGATACGAAAATAGAAATCCTAGGATGCTTCTTCTACATAACCGAACCACCAAAATGAATGAGATTTTATTGCAAAGCTAGTAGCCACAAGGCAGTAATAGTTAGTTATGTCATAGTCGTTTGAATAAAACACCTGGGAAAGACAGGTTTAATTTAGAAATCTCTAGTGTTACTCTATGTAGTAGATGAAGCCGCAAACTTCATCACATACTTGCCAAAACCATCGCATATTTTGTTTTTTGATGTACTTATATGTCACTGATGTGAGCACTGTAGGTAATAAAGCCAAAGGGACTAAAAATTTAATTTGCCTTTATGGAAATTGAAGAGCTAGATGAATATTATCAGTCAACTCATAGCTCATTTCCAATCTAACTCACCGGTTCCTCTCCTAAATTGAAAAACAATGTTTTCCATTTCCGTTAATATTGTATCGCATTCTTATTGCGTATATGTAGGGTTGTTTTCAAGTAAGGTAAAGAACGAATTTTCAATAGCCATGGGAGATATAAACCTGAGGGATTTCCCTGCTGGGATCAAATGAAGTGAAAACAGTCTTCTTTTGTACGCCCACATTCATAAAAGTCCTGATTATATGACCATGACATGTTTCACATGTTAGCAATAGAGAAAGCAAACGCTTGTTAATTGCTAAATGCTGTTACAGAATCTCACTCCAAAAGCCACTTTCCGATCTGCTAATCTCCCCACTGGCTAAATTACAGAAGCCTTTAGTAGAAAGCCCTTCTAGTCGGTAATTTAATTGATAAGGATGAAGAGACTCTGACTCTCTCTGAAATGAATGAATATCATCAAGATGCTTTGAAGTGCATGTGCGATATATATACTGTGTCTCAATTCTCAATGTAAAGAGTGTCTCTTTCATAAATGTTTGTTTAGTGTACTATAGAAAGTCCCAATTTGGCGATGGAGCTGTTTCGCCCTCCAGTACCTTGCGAATTCTGTCACAGTGTCAGATCTGTGGACCGTGTGAGCGGGATATCCCCATCGGATTTTGAGGCACTGTAAGTCCAATCATCAGTATTATCGTCTAGCAGACTTCTGCTCTAATTAACGCAGATGTCATTATCATTAGAACCTTTAGATTATGCATGATTGTGCGTCTTAGATGTATTTTATGGTGTGTTTAATACAGTAATTACTGTGGGGAGAGTCTGGAACGTTTTTGTAGAATGTCTCTGGTTTTTTAGGTGAAGGTCGATAATGTAGGTGTATTTTTGAGAAGAATGTTAAAAAATATTGGTTAAGCGTTTCTTTGATGTAATTTATGTTGAAGGTCTGAGAGAGGTATTCTAATTTCTGGCGTGTTGGTTAGCATTCAGAGAAATGAAATTGAGTTATCTTATTAGGTATATTGGCTCAGCTTCAGACCCAGTTTACCATTATATAGCATTAAATAATGTTTGCTTGTCATCAATATTTAATGAGATCCATAATATGAAAATACAAGATCTAAGAATGAATGTGGGAAAATAGTAGCGTCATATTACAGAAACATTATGCAAGTGTCGAGCCCTGAAATATAAACCACTGTGAATATTCACCAGCCTTTGGGTTAATTATCAGTTTGAAGGAAATAGTTCCCCTGGCATAGGGACTATAGGTCCCCTTTTCAGAGATTGTTTTATAGTATTCGTATGTAAACTTTATACGCACTCATTTCGATAAGGTTATGCTCCAATTTTAAGCATAATCAGCGTTACTATTATTAGCTTGTACGAAGAACTGAAAAATGCTATCGTTCAAGTATTACTATAGTGAGGCAATAATTTTTTCTAAAACTTGCTATTAATTCATGTCAGCAAAATGATTAGCCCCCTCGGAATACATAAGTTTAAAAAATGGCTACCTACCCCTGGGTCTCTAAACCGTGAAGTTTGATCAGTACCTTAAGGTCTTGAAGGTGGTTGTCTAATTTCATTGAAGAAGTAAGAATCTAACAAATGGTCGAAAAATATGCTTATACACATAATCAGTTGAATTTTCCTCAATTCTATACCCATCCCTTCGAAAATAATTAAATAAAAAGAGAAATATTGCTATCCCGTTCTATCAAAACGATAATTCTTCTCTGCAGTTGATGTGCCCTTACCTAGAAACCTAATTATCTCTAGTAGTAGAATTTAGCCATTTACAAGCTACTCTACTTCCAACCAAATAGTTATTAGTATCGTAAGATACTATTGCGAATGGGGTTGCCGTCCGTCCGTCTGTCGTCACGATAACTTTCGAACGCTTTGACCGATTGACTTCAAATTTGGTATACATACTATTA
>JAQGAA010002408.1:0-12743 GCA_034696425.1 Isotoma viridis | reverse complement strand
TTGTATTAATTGCATAGTATTTAATGTATTAAAAGCCTAAGATGTCATTAATATCCCAATGTGTAACCACACGCCCCTCTGCTCCTTCTGTACATAGCATACACACGTGTTTATACTTGTAGAATGAATTAAATAATATACCCATACACATGATGATAAGACATATTATAGGAAAAGGGAAATAAGAACAGAATTCGAAACATCATTTTTGAACATTCCCACACGGGGAAAGAACAGAGAGTTAGGATAACGTTTATACATAGCGTTGTTACAAGATAAGTCTTAATTATCTTTATAAGAAATAGCAGAAAAAAAATGTACTAAAAGTGTTTTATCCAGAATTTGGACAATTCGACACGCATTTATAATATTCAGGGGGGACAAGTCAGTCAAAACTGAAAATTAAACAAACTCCAAATTTCATGTGACCGATATCCAACCTGAAATAATGCAAAATTAATTCACCATAGTTTGCGGCTTAGATTAAAAAATTTAAAATCTTTTTTTTATTACCAAAAACTTTCAATGAATCTTTCATTTTATTAAATAAAAATTTAAAAAATCTTTTTAAGAGGTTTTCAAAGTTTTTGAAAAGAAAAGGCGTAGTGGATGGGTGTAAAAATAATAAAAATACGTAAGACATCTTAGTTCAAAGTTTCAAAGTAGTAAATATTTCTAAATTGACAATTTATATTATAAAATTAAAAGCTTCCTTAAAAAAAGCTCATTTTCCCTTCTATTTCATTTACAAAGGAATTATTATTAAAAAACAACAAAGTTCACTTACTTAATCAAGTTTGTCAAACTCAGAAAGTTCGTATTGTTGAAACCGATGGGGTAAGTTGAGATGCTGTTTTCCCCACAGAAATTTCACTTGCTTTCTCTTCATTTCAATAACGCCACGTTATTTTTAGAGTATGACAGGCCATTAACAATTATATTAATTCCTTAAATCAAATTTTGGGCAGCTTTATAAAACAAATTTAACTTTTCCCCTTTTTGTTTCAAATCCGAATAATTCCAAAAACTATATAAAAAAAAGTTACAATTTTCCCCTTGCAACTTCCGTTTTTTCATTTATTGTCAACGAAAAACAAAATTGTATATTCAAAGTGCTTCAGAGAAAATATGTATGTATGAAAATTTAATTCTTGTAAAAAATAACACAAAAAAACGTAGTAAATTTATTTACATAAGTAAAACTAAGCAGTGAATTAATTAGTAAAACAAACTTTTAAAATAAATTAGGCGAACACCACAAGAAAATAGAAATCTTAAAAAAAACAAAAAAATATTACTTAATTTTAATTCAAAAATGTTTCAGCTATTTCTGATGTTTTATTACCAACTTATGTAAAAACAAAAGCCGGATCCAAATTTTTGCTTTGCAAAAAACTAATATTTTGGATGCACACATCCTGCTAATTATAAATTGTATAATGAATTAATTAAAACTAAAAAATCCTCCATTGTAAAACTTTTAGAATTAATTAATTACGTGTAATTCTTTTAACTATTAATTAATGAAATAGAGAAACTTAACTAGTTATCCATTTATTGTGATGTTAATAAAAAGTACTTGTCAGAAAACTCATAATAATTTCAAAGTTAATTCTTAGTCCTGCTTATGCTTTGAAATGATTTTTATTATTACTTTGTAAAAGTAAATCTATCATAAAATCCGAGATTTATTCTTTAGAGAAAATAGCAACACTACTATGGTATAGCATATTTATGAGAATAACTTTGTGTAAAAAACATCTAGAGAAAATAAGATATTTGTAGTGTTTGTGTAGTAATATGTGGAGTGGGTGTGATCATTCAACCTCTATTAAATGTTTCCCTCAAAATATTTAACTTTATTGACTTTTTTTTCTTCATTTATTTAATTCTTTGGGTTTTCTTGGCATACGAAAATGTAACCAAACTGCTCATATAAAGTGCGTAAGGGAAAAGGGAGTTTGAAATTTGAACGTTATTCAGATTAAGTGTGTACATAATGTATGAACATTCACTAATGGATGTGTATACGAGAGAGTGTGTGTAAACAACCAATTCCAAGTAATTCTTGTATAAAATAGTTTTGAATGTTAAGTAGTTTGAACAAAAGTTAGGTACTTATCTGTATCAAAGATAAGAGATAAAGTGCAATTAGAACGGATGTTTGTCACACCCGCAGCAAATAACACCCTCATATGCTACGCACACATCCTCTGCAAAAAAATCTCACTAATTTGACCACACACTCTAGATAGACTTGGGATCGATTGAAAAGTCACTAACTACGACTCTGAGGTCAGCTAACATAATTCCAATGAAGCTTTTGGGGTACAGACTGTAAGGTTTGGTTGTGGATAGACTTTTATATAGACAACACACAGACAAAAAGATGCATTTCATGAGATTCTGAGACGAAATTAATTTTCATGGCTTCTGGCTCAATCTCTCTTTCCAAAATACTTTGCTTAACTTTAGTATCAAAGATAAATTCGTGGTGGATTCATTGTCTACCACTAACAATGGACATTGAGACACTCACTTTTTAAGATTAAGGATCAAGGGAGCATTCATCAATTTAGTAAAATGCTTTAAAACTAAAGTCTATATTTGTTTATAAAACAAATTATTGGGTTGGGTAAATGGGACATAATAAAGCGTTTGGGACTTGTTAGAGCTTTTGAGACGGAAAAATCAAAGCTAATTTCCAAAAATCGATTTTCGATATTTTATTCTTAGTTTAAAATGCATTAAGAAAATAACAAAATCATGACAAGTTACTTGAATTAAAATAACTTAGAAATAATAAAAATTAATTAATAAAAATCCAGGAAATTAGGTTTTTTTCTAAATATATGCGTATCTTAAGTTAAAAGTAAATGTCCATTGAGATTTAAAACAAAATGCAAATGTTGAGAATGCGTTTATTAGCCTTAGCTTAGGTTACTGAGTATGACGGATGATGCCATTTGGTTGGGTCATTCACACTCCCACTATTAGAACACACGAGGCAATTCAGTCAAACAAATGCAACTTCCATTTCCAGTCATATTATTTCCTCTTTCAAAAAGATTTCTTTCATTCTTTGTCAATTAAGACTAGACTCACTATAGACATTCAAAACATGATATTCCATCAATAGAACTAACTAAACTACGGCTTTTTATTCACAAATTCTCATACACTTCCTAAAACTAAACAATTCTCCAAAAGGTTACAGGAAATGCGTCCCAAAAGCATAAAAAATTTGTCACCCTACTGACATACCTAAGAGAGAAATAAGCTTCATATTATGATTTAATAAAACACAAAATTGCACGAGTGAATCCAGCCAGAACTGAGCTAGTGGGTTCACAAAGATTCAGAATTCGGTTTAGCTTTTGATTAGAAAGTTGTGGAGTGCAATGGCTATTTGGTCACGTCTCTCTGAGTTTAGCAAACAAGCTGTAGGGCATCATTGTGGCTACTACGTCCGAAACGAGCGAGATTACTATTATTCCAATTAGAAGAAAAGTATGATCTCGATGAGAAAGTCCAGACCGCATCTAAAAACAACTAATGCAATCCAACTGGGTCATTTAGATTTAACTATGGAATATTCCCAGTAGTCAAAAAATTGTTTTTTTCTTCTCTGCTGGTTCATTAAATTTGAACAAATTTCAACATTCGCTTCTACAACAATTCGCAAATCCTGCATATTTAGTATTATTCTATTATTTTCTAGATTTTAATTCATTTCTCAATTATAACTGAGTCAGTTGTTTTCTTAATATCAAGCTATTTTAACTTTATATTTAAACATTTTCTAGCTTTAAATGTTTCGTTGACCTTGAGCTACTTATAAGTAAGGAATTAAATTACAATTAAGTTTCCTATCAAAGAAATTTTTCTTAGAGAGCCGAAAGATAAAATTTTAAAAGAAAAATCTCAAAAATTTAATGAATTCGTCTACTAGCAGCAAGTACCTACAAATTTACCATACAAGTCAATTTAAAACTGTATAAGCAATTATTCTTGTAATTAAATAACGTTCGAAAACACCGAGAGGAGGATTTCTGATCATACTCATGTATTATTGTTGTTACTAAAATATTTGGGTGGTTTACTACGAATTTCTCATTTTAAAACTTTTCTCTGAATTTATGTTATTTTCAAGAGGATTGCAAAAGTTAGTTAAGTTCATTTAATAAAAATCGCACTGTTACTACATCATATGACTAAAAAAGTTTCTGCATGTGCAAATTAACGAATGTTATGGATTTATTGTGGTAGAAAGGATTTTTTTGTCAATTCTGCTTACATAGTATAACTTTTTGTTCATAAAACAGCTATTAAACTGTTTTTGGACGGATTGAATTATTAACAGAATGAAAACCTTGTGCAAGTATAAATACTTAAATTCCTTTTAAAGCCTCATGAACATAATTTATCAAGCTTCGACTCCAATCTTGAACTAAATGAATAAAATGTTTATGCTCTCCAGCTCGTATATGCACACTACTGCAAACAAAGCAAATAATTTCCAGGAAATCAACATTGAACCAAGCGAATGACTGACCCACGTTACACACGTCATAAATGTACCACTACTACTACCAACAGTATTTTCTCTTTACAAAATTTTACTTACTTACAGTCCACGGGGATTTTGAAGACTCAGCCTCCTACGCAACTTGCAAGTTCAATCAATAAAAAATTTGAATGACGTCGATCAACTCGAAAAGATAAATAGGAAGAAAAAAAAAACAAATTTAAAAATGACACACACGAAATAATATTTATTTTCCATTTTCTTTTAAATTATGACAAGATTTGTGTTATTTTTACTAACTAACTTTTCACAATTATTATTTCTTCTTCTTCTTCACGACGACATCAAGGTATTTCATTTAGGTACATTTAAGTTACAATTTTTGTTCAACATTCACGATTAACTATTATTTTTATCAGTCGAATTTAGATTAACTAACTCACCACCCACCAACCCTCGAACCTCGCCATCACCACCACCCACAACGTTTTAATAACTAATTTAAACCACATTTAATTATTTGAGCTAAGGAACTCTCCATAAATTATGTGATGCAATTAATTGACAAAACTTTGGATAAACTTTAAGCACAAGACAATTTACAAACAATTTACAATTACTAGCAATTTCTCACATCTCAAAGTTTACCAATAAATTATACAAAATTTTATCAAATAATTAAACCACGTAATTAATGAATGATTTTGAATATTTACAAATATTAATCCTTTACAATTTTCAATGAAGTTCATCCACACAAAGAAACTTATATTTACAATTAATTAACACATTTTTTGTAACAATTAGATGTTAATATTAAACTTTGTCATTGTAGTAATTTCTTGATAAGGCAATTCTCTTAAATATAGTTTCAAAAAATCTCCATAAAGAGTTTTATAGACCTTCGCTACATATTATTCCTAGATGAATTACACTGTTACATATATTATGCCACTAGCCATTATTATGCAAAGATATTCTAAATTGTAATCATTTCACAGTTAAACCTTAACAATTTTAAAAACATTTAACTCTGAGCTGTGAAACACATTTATCCTTTTAGTACAACAAGGGATAATGTATTAAGTACAAAAAAGAACATTTAGATGAACTTTGACTATTTTTATCCTTCTTACATATAAAAAACCTCTTAATACAATTCAAGTAAAATGCTTTCAACTTAGCTGTGTATTAAAATAAATTAGTATATAATTGGTGACTTTTGTTAAATTCCTTTTCCCAGCTAAGGCTATATTTATTATAATACATTTATCCTTTGTCTTTGTTATTATTTTGTTAATTTATAGATTAATGGCTTTTCTTGACATTTTCTCCCCCACATTCAAATTATGCATTAACTTTTCATTATTAAAAATTCATAATATTAAGTAGCTACTAATTGTTTAAATTGTAATTGAATTGTAGTCAAAAATGAGGAAACAAAACTTTTTCACTTAAAGGGCATTTTGTACCTAACTGGAGAATTAATTGTATTAGCAAGATACAAACTTTTTAATTAAAGCAAACTTGCTAAGAAATGGGGCAAAATGAGATTGATAATTACAATTTCTGACAAATTCAATTCGATTTAAGAATTGACAAGAAAATTCGTTAAATTCTAAACGCTTTACGCTTGTAATATTCATGACATTGGCTTATCACTTTGACAAAACTCCTGAAATTAAATACTGAACTGTAAGTAGAACCTTTAACCCGATCTGAAATATTATTATGTGAATTATTAAGTAGATATAAATTATTACTAACAAGCGCCTTTACTATAAAACTTAAAGGAAAACTTTATTATGCCAAACTGAGAAATTATTAAATTGTTAAATTCCAACAATAGGATAACAATGGGACCTTAAGAGCCAGAGGATACAATGTTTTAATTAATCTACCACCGCCTGGTACAATTCTGCCCTACAGATTATTAATTCATTACCCAGATGCATATAAATATTTCTCCAGATAAAAAGTGCAATTAAATTATTAATTACAAGGATTTTCTTACATTTTCCGAGCCCAAGGCTACTTGGAAAATCCGCAAGACTGCATAGTTCACAGTGATGATACAAGATTTAAGTTAAATCTGTTTCCTTTTCGTAATCGTTAACTATTATTGTTAATCCAATCTTAAGTTTTTACCTTAATATTATACAATTTAGAATTCCCTTTGTAATTATCTCTAGAGAAAGTTTCAATTTATCTTTTTGAGTCCGTATTTTTTAGCGTGTTTAATTATTTTTGAAAATTTGTGACTCATCGTATTGTTAATTCATGTTTTGTCAATTTACTTGTTTTAATAAATATTTTTGTGATAACAATGAATACTTATTTAAATAAAATAATAAAATATACATAATATTGATTAGTACAGTTGTAAGGAATGAATGGTCTGAATAGAGACTTTAGACCTAAGTGACCATTTTCTTACTAGAGCAGTTGCAGTTGAATTAATAGAAATTGGAGATTTATTTTGTGGTGAGAGGGGAATTGACGAGGGAGGAAAAGGACCACTAACCATACTACTAAAAGTCCCATCGGGTCAGGAAATTCCTTCCTCAGGGTGACTGCTTCCTCCTGGATAAACCACAAATACTGCGTCTCCACCCACATTCACTACACATTGGCCCTGCAAAAAACAAGAAAATTAGTTTATTCTTTATTCTAAATATTTACTTAAGTTATTGCACACAAATCCAATTTTAGAGACTAAACTAACGTTCACAAAAGATAATGTGCAAATAATGAAATAATGTTTTGTGATATTCTGATTATGCATAAACATAAATGCAATATCATCACAACAGTGTTTTCAGTTTAGCCATAAGAGTGAAAGATAAATTTAGACAATTTCGTATTATATTAAAAGAAAACGGGATTGAAACAACAATTTAAATTCCAAGTGAATCTACTTTTCCGTGAATTCCCATACCAAAAAATCTATTTTGTTTCTTATAAAAGCAAACTAAAGTTTAAGTTAAGCTGTTTTCCTATTTTGAATATAATTGCATAGACCCTATAGTTTTTACTTTACGATACAAAACATATTTTAGCCAGTTAGCCACACTTCATTTATTTATATCATTATGTAAAAGGATAACATTTCAAGTGACTTCATTCCCTCAGTTATCATTATAATAGATGTGGGATCCAGAATCAACTCAATTGTTATTGTAAATTACAAATTCAAGCTTGTTTACAATCTCAAAAAAAAACTCATTTAAGCCATAATATTATACAAAGTCAGTAAAGTAGGAGCTACGAGATATATAATTTACAAAATTGTAGTTTAATATTAGAGTATGGAGAGTTTTTGTGATAAACAACTTGAGTTGTTGTTATAACTCCTCATAACTCATAATTTTAAATTAATAAAAAATCCACAAGAGAAAAATAAGAAATGAATTTAAACGAAGTCCAATTTGTTGAGCTTAGTTATTGTTGTTGTTTACTATAAATTTAGATTTTTTTCATAACGTTAAATACTAATTTTATGTATTATTGAAACTGTTTTCCTATTTAATGTGATGAATAATAATTCAACATGTAGCTGCCTATTTCCTAAAAAATACCAACTATTGTGCTAATACCTATGAACTTTAAGATATAACCTTGGTTTACACA
Source organism: Isotoma viridis (assembly GCA_034696425.1). Taxonomy (NCBI): domain Eukaryota; kingdom Metazoa; phylum Arthropoda; class Collembola; order Entomobryomorpha; family Isotomidae; genus Isotoma; species Isotoma viridis. Next base: position 4,585 of record JAQGAA010002408.1, on the reverse strand, counting down.
TACAAACACATGAACTCATATTGTTATTAAAATAAATACGTTCCCCATGGCTGAATAGTGCAATTCTAACTTGTTCAGAGAAATGCTGAATAGAATGAACTTGATTAACTTCATTCGCATTAAACTAATTTTGTAAAGGTAATTCACAACTAATTTGTATTTTCTAGTAAAACCGACTACTTAGAAATTAAACAAGATTATAAGGTAAAAATAAAAACATGTCGCATAATGTTTTCGAAAATGATGCACTCACATTAAATACACGTGTGTGTGGGTTGAAAAAAATAAGTAACTTTTTCTTAATAATCTGCTATTCATAAAATATATGTGTATGCTCGCTAAAAGGTTAGGCTATCTTAAAGGGCTTATTTGCAGGTTGGGATGCAATTTTATTTTATTTTAAAAGAATTTGTAAGCCAAATGTATAGGAAGAAGTGCAAAATCCTTTAGAACAGTACATGTAATTTATGATAGACTCTCATTTCATGAATTTCATCCTAAAATTATGAAAACTCTTTGAATCTTGAAAAAGCTATAAGTGGAAATAAATGAGGATTTGCCATTTTAATCTCTCATATTAAAACTTGATACAATAAAATAAATTGGATTCTTCTTGAATTGCAATATTCATATTTTGTTTTTCTACAAATTTGCAAATCTTTATAATTTAAAATGTTCCCATAGTGACTACATAGCAACCTCCTCTCTTTCATTCGATCATAGCTAAAATAAACTTTTAAACTCTCAGATATTCCATAATAACCTAGACCAAAGGGATAGATAATTGGAATTTAAACCCTTCACAAGTTTTTGGATTAACTGCTCTTAAGGTCAACAACTTACAGCTTAACTCGAGACTGAAAAACTTTAAAAGGACTGAAACAGCATTAAACTATACAACCTGATCAAATTCCAAACCTTTATTTTCTCACTTAGCATACCGGGAAACAATTTTGTTTAGAAAATCAGCTATGACGACGATGTTAGATAATTATTATTGGTTTTGACTAAAAGCCCACCAGAAAGGTGAAAGAATTCGTTTATGTTTTCTCCCAACATATTCTTAAAGGATTTCTTACAACTTCCTTCCACGACTTGCGTTATGCAACAAGTAATTTTGTTCATTTATCACGTACCTCAATTTAGTTGAACTTTTGGCATTAAACAAGTTCGAAGAGTTTCAGACGCGACCAATTATAGGGGTGAATTAAGGGGTACACAACAAAGTGATACAATGATCGGTAATTGGCTCTAGGGCTGAAATGTGTCTATTGCTTTCTATGAAGACATGATAAAGCATCCAAAAACTCTCTACAAAATGCATCAAAACTTTCCCTCCCTTTGTCCAATTAGTAAAAGTTGAAGAAAATTAGTGAACGTGATGAATGGACAAAACCCAAATTAAATTTGTAAAAGAAGACAGGAAAAGATGTGTGTCCGTGCTTAAGACAAAGAGGAGAATTTATTTGATAATTTTTCAAACATTCCTTCAAAAGTTAGCAAGAATTTTTCCCAAAGATAACTTTTCTTTTTCCTCTGGAAACAAAGAAAATCCCTTTAGTAAGGAAGAAATTAATTAAATTTAAATTCATCAAAGCAAAAGTACAAACAATTTTAAATTGTATAAAACTAAATAGTATTTGACGTCAGAGTGAGTCTTTTACACAACTTTTCATTCATCATCATGTGCTACAATACAACTGTGCCATGAGATTTCACTAAACTTTTAGTATTTTAAAAAGCACGTTTTTTGTTTGTCATAAACCGACTCCTTTTATGTAACCAAACGTACATGCATGCACTCTACGTACCACACTACTCAGATGTTACCAGCAACAACAAAGCACTTAGCACATATATAAAACATGATACATGAACAAACCCTTATAATTTACTTTCACTTAATACGAAGTACATTTTTTACACGCCCACGCAACCGATACCTAAAATTACTTTGATAGCATTGCATTAAATTGGAAATTTCCTTAGAGTTTGAACACAAACTGCTTTTAATTGTTAACGGAACTGCTTTCTTGCTCTTCTTTCACTTAAACCTTTACAGTTTTGTGTAACATGACAATAATCAAGGGAATAATTTATGGACAGTCCCTGAGTAAACCTAAAAAGAAAAATTTGTTGTGTGAATAGATAGATATTGTACCTGATTCTTATGAGGATTGTGAAGAAGAGCACATTCAGTCATAAAATAAGAGACCATGGCATTTCCCCCCAAGGCTGCAACATGAGCTCGTACAATAGCCAACACTTCCGTTATAAAGTTGTGCACAAATCCTGTAAGTCCTCCACTCTGGCAGAATTATCAAGTAAACAAATACATTTTTAATTAACAAAAGCTCACTTCACTATATAATTATACAATACCAAAATCAATTACACAACACTCACAAAGAAAGCAAAAACTTAAAGTTTTAAAGACAGGGACAGACAGACAGACATTCAAACAAGTATAGAATTAATACTTGCGCAAATTTAACATCAATTCTATGTTGCTTTTTACATTTTGACACTTTCCTTGACAGCCACATACAATTAAATGTTTTTATGTTAATTAAACAAACATTTAATGTTAATCGTTTTGAAGAATCGGATTGAATGCCATAAATAATGTCCCTCAATTTGAAATGGATTTAAGTATTCCAGAATGACTGAAAATGCTAATAAGTAAAAATAGTCAAAGTTATCTCTGAAATAAAAACTGCTACTTATTTTTCAACAATATTTTTTAAAGAAATCAATTCCAGACGGAAGAAGCTGTCATTTTGTTTTTTTGAAATAATTTTCAATACTAACAAGACTCTTGTATTTTTATCAAGTGATTTTTACAAGTGGATAAACAATAGGAAAAAAACCATTTATTATTTTGTCACTAATGAGAACAAGAATAGAATCTCTTCAGTCTTTTTATTACCACTAGTGCAGCCTTGCTTTCAGTATTTTTTTAAAATTCAGACAATTATTAAAACTGAGCAGCTGAGTGAGTCTAACTCCAGGCATTTACGTCAGGGTGGTACGACATTTGTCAGACCTCAGTGCACTATACTGTCTAACAAATACACACTTCTCTAGACAAAACATTTGAAAAATAATGTCTTTTTAAATCAATACAAACTACTTTCAAATTAATTCAGGGCATATTTATTGCTTCAATTATTGTCTGTATTGTCAAACAACACAAGAGTTACAGTTTTATGCAATACTATTTCTTTAGACTACTTATTATGATATGAGACACTTCATAGGTTTTAGATGACCTCTGGAATTGCTTAATAAATGATATTTGCTGAAAAAGTCTCATCTCACATCACAATCAGGTTAAATAGGTCACACCAAGATGAGTAAACTGTTTTGTTATCATCTAAAAGAACTCATCTTGGGTCACATCTCTTTCACACAGTAAAAAAGCGAAATAAAGAAAGCAAAGACAACACAATAGAATATAGAAATAGTTTGAAATCGCAGGGTGTTGTGAGTACCTCTTGTCCGCCGCTTACCTCGCGGATGCTTGTCGTCTCACGTATGAAAAAGAAATTCAGATTTCCTAAATATTTTTCGATACGTGCACCATGAATATAGGACAAGGGAGTTATCTCTACCCATAACCTCATCTTTGACATCGGGGCTGGAATCTACAAGTAAATAAGCAAATTCAGTTTTTTCAAATTTTATCATAATATCTTTCTTTAGAAACAATTAAGAGCCGTTCATAATTCTCAAGTGCCAGGCAGCTTGTTCTCTCATCCGTAACCAAATGGTCAACGTATTAGTCAAAACTTCATCACATCACAAAATGAATTCAGAATAGAGAATTGGTTCCGTAGAGAGGTTATTTATTAACGCAAACCACAAAAAAGTGGTATAAGCTGCGGCACTGAATTTTATGAACGGCTTCTTTGGACTCGAAAATCACTTGGAAACACACGGGGAAAGTCATGCGAAAACACTGCACTCAACACGTATTAAGAAGTTATAAGGTAACCAGTTCAAAGGGTTTTTACTCTTGATTTACAATACAGAGAAAGGTTGCATGCTTTCTAATCATTGAGTCATTTTTTTTTGTTCAGGTGCAACGAAATGTTTTACAACAACAAGTGCGCGTTCCACACCTCCCATCTAATCTGCAACCAAGGATTTGCAGTACCCACCAGGTCAGAAAGTTTTAGAAACAAATCATTCCCTAATTGAAGTATTCACTCGTAGGGATTAAAGCGATACCATCTCTCTCCACAAGGACGCTTCGGGACTTAAAAATAAATGGCCATACTGTACTATTTTAAGTTGACCCCTTTTCAAAGTATCTAACCTCTTTAACAATTTTATTAACATTTTGTCTTTACGGGTCTGTAAAGGGATATTTTTGGGATCTTGTAGTAATTTCACTTATTCAAGGGATATTGACCACTGTGTAAAAACCCGTATAAAGCGCATGGTACACTAAAGTGTTGCGTTTTGGCTGTTTTTACATGATGATTATGAGATTCATGAACCCCAAAGGAATTGTTCTAAATGTCGATTCTACCAACAACTGACTTCCTCATACTTTTTTACAATATAGCCTTATCTCTGT
>JAQGAA010002407.1:0-12745 GCA_034696425.1 Isotoma viridis | reverse complement strand
ATAGTTAACTGATTCTTCTTGGTACTTCTTTAAAAAGTAAAACCAGTAATATCGGCTAGACGGATCAAATGTCATTTAATAGAAAATGAAGCATAAGCTACTTTTCTCATGCATGAAAGTTCATGAAGTTTCATGAAAGTTCATGAAGTTTCATGAAAGTCCATGAAGTTTCATGAACCTTTTACTTGTTAACGAGTTAGTATTGCTTTGTATTAGCCATTCGTTCTTCCTTTAAGATAAACATTTCTTGATAAAACATAGGACTTAATGTGTAAAGGTAATATCTGAGTTCAACGAAACAAATTAATGATGCAATTTGTGAGGTTAGTAGGTATAAAGTCTGCTGCTGTTCAAAAAATCACTTCAGTTCTGGTTGTGACTCACACGCAGCTTAAAATCGAGTGCTCTTTTTGTATCATTAACATTTTCAAAATCACTTTGTATTAATTCTTACCAACTTCTGTAAAATGGACAAGAACAATGAGCAAGAGATTTCTTCAACTTCAAAATCCTCACATGCAAGTAATTCAGTAGAAAGAATTGCTGCTAGGTGCAATTGTAACAATAGCAGCAATTGCAATTGTGGAATAGAAACACCATTAACATCCCCATCGATTTCTTCAATTTTACAAATAAACCAAGAACGAATAAATATGGTTGAGAGGCGAAAAAATATGTTGGAAGTGCTTCAAACACTTGCGAAAATTCGAAAACACACACAATCAAGTAAAACCAGTAATATCGGCTAGACGGATCAAATGTCATTTAATAGAAAATGAAGCATAAGCTACTTTTCTCATGCATGAAAGTTCATGAAGTTTCATGAAAGTTCATGAAGTTTCATGAAAGTCCATGAAGTTTCATGAACCTTTTACTTGTTAACGAGTTAGTATTGCTTTGTATTAGCCATTCGTTCTTCCTTTAAGATAAACATTTCTTGATAAAACATAGGACTTAATGTGTAAAGGTAATATCTGAGTTCAACGAAACAAATTAATGATGCAATTTGTGAGGTTAGTAGGTATAAAGTCTGCTGCTGTTCAAAAAATCACTTCAGTTCTGGTTGTGACTCACACGCAGCTTAAAATCGAGTGCTCTTTTTGTATCATTAACATTTTCAAAATCACTTTGTATTAATTCTTACCAACTTCTGTAAAATGGACAAGAACAATGAGCAAGAGATTTCTTCAACTTCAAAATCCTCACATGCAAGTAATTCAGTAGAAAGAATTGCTGCTAGGTGCAATTGTAACAATAGCAGCAATTGCAATTGTGGAATAGAAACACCATTAACATCCCCATCGATTTCTTCAATTTTACAAATAAACCAAGAACGAATAAATATGGTTGAGAGGCGAAAAAATATGTTGGAAGTGCTTCAAACACTTGCGAAAATTCGAAAACACACACAATCAGGCCAAAAGCAGCTTCCTGTTCAGCAGCAATCAATTGTTGGGTTAACGGTCCGTTGCCCTACCTGTAATAGGTTTTGCACAAAACGCAAAGCTGATCAAGTGGAACCTGCAGTTAACAACTCCTTGAATTCACAACGTATTACCAGCGCTTCGCCCCAGATAGTAAGTTTTAGCACATTAAAATCAATAGGTAGAGACTTTTAAGTTATTTCTTTACAAATCTAATTAATTCAAAATCTTTTTTTTCAGGAGATTAACGGGGTCCAAATTCCAACAAATTTATGGTCGAGGCCAATTCAAGATGGCGGGTCTGTCACAAACACATCGCGACTAATCCACATTGCGGTTCGTCCAAGCTCAGTCAGCAACACAGGGAAAAAACTCAAAATAGATGTGTCCGTTATACCCACGGCCACTACTGAAGGTGATATCAAAACTTCAAAGCCGTAAATATACCTCTATCTATCGAATTCAACACCAAATTAAATAATCTATATTCGTTTCTATTCCAACTGATACATGCATGCTTATAATAAGTAGACAACCTTATGGTTTATTGTGCATTGCAAAAAATATCTATCCTGTCATCCTGTTCTTAAAGCTTTCCCAAAAACTTTATTTCCTTTAAGATTCCAAGAAACATGAAAATCACTTTCCTGTGTAATCCCAATCCTAGGCGATTCAGTAACACTTTATGAATTACATTATCCTTAAAGTTTCCAATTACAGACTTACATTTCTTCAAAACACTAATAGTATAATATATCGAAGTTTGCTTTCACATACATCAATCTCAAGCTTCAGATTTAACACATTCAAATATAATCGGGCAGCAGTGTGAGATGCTGCTGATTTACGTTACTAGTCTGTTTAGAGAACTAGAGTCTGATAAAAGAAACTATTTTTGAAAAATTTAGTCATAATTAAATATGACTTTATTTTATTTACGTTATAAATTTTTTATCTTTGCCAATTCAATGTAACTCACAAATAGGTTTTTTAGAGTTCTACTTTTGTTTCTCATGTGATCTGATTATAAATGTTTATGGCAGTTAAGTCGTATCTTTTGATACGACGCATATATTATTAAGTAGAATGTTAATCGCATGTTTTTTATTAAAACATATAAAAGTTAGAAATAAACTACGCATCTTAGCTTAAATGCTTTCTATTTAATCTTTGAAAGCCCAGAACTTTAATTTTGGAACGATTTGTGAAATTAATTCTCTAGCGAATAATTTAAACAATAACTCTAATAACGTTTAAACTTAATTTTAATTATGATTTAGTTATAATAGGTTGTAGTATTTAATAGCTACTAAACATTTTTATCTATCTCCTATCTTTGCGTATTAATTAATTTGTTAGTTATTTTATAAATAGGTCATGAGCATTATTGTAAAATTATTTATTGACTGGTAAGTTTTTATATTGTTGTGGGGAATGAGAAAGGAAGGTTTTTATTTGTTAAATTTAAAATAATACAGCCATTATAATTGGGATTATCTAGTGCGTAGAATCGAGGATTCAAGAAATTAACATTTTTTATTAAATGATTTGAGCACTAGCTTCTTTACTCTAAAAGTACATTTGATAAGTAGTTAAACCTGAACATTGCGGAATAGTTAGAGCTAACCTACGCCATTTCTATATCCTGTAAGTCTTATTTTTCTAGTTGATATTTAAATATTCATTTAGTATTTAAAAATGCGTAAAAGCATTTCATGCTGTTTATTTGTTCAGCAACTCTTAAATTCAATATAGGTAACTGATGAAATAAAAGTATGAATTGTAATATGTATTATTATTATTTACCAATTATTTATAAGAAATACTAAATAAATAGTGGAAATAAATAAATATTTAGATTCACATCAATTTATGCACAAGCCATTTCATGAAATCGTTACTCCACAGAAATTAGGTTACATTTATTATTTCAAAACGTATATTCAATACTTTCACTTTCTTCCTTCGTGATGTATTAATTTATTTTAAAACTAGAAATGGCTACTAATTGTAACTCCTTCAGTTTAAATTAAAATACAATTAAAATTATCCTCTTACTCATGCGTAATCAGTAATTTCATATATTATGTTCCCCCAAGTAAATAAGACTGTAGGAGGAAGGTAACAAAGAGAAAAAAAAAATAAAAATAAAAAAAATAAAACAAAATCCGTTGCATTTCTACTTTTCTTGATATTCTTGCATGTTTGACCCTTTACAAATGAGCTAAGGGCAGAGTTTACATTTCATTGCGATATTTTTATTAAATTTCCACAGATTGCATTTTCCATTTTGCTCGGCAATAATATTATTTCATGTTGAGACTCATGTACAAAGTGTTATTGTTGCATCCGGCAGTTCTTAAGCTTTTTCACACTTTTCACTTCTCTCTCCAATCATGTTTTCTTTCGATTTGTTCAAAAAGGAATCTCCAGCTGATTTTTCCAACTGGCTCACTGACTCATATTATTATACTTTGTGATATGTTTTCTTAAAAAGTGATACTACTTACATTTTATGTACTCGTACTATCCATTATTCTCTTGCGGTTTGTTCACAAGTCATAGTTTAGTTTATGGAGCAATTCAAAAAGCAATTCTTGGCTCAATTGGCATCACAAATTACCACATCCGTCCAAAGAATTTTTAGCATCTTGTGCATTTGACAAATCTGCTGTATTGAAAAACCAGGATAGAATCTAATCAAATCACATCTATTACATATATTATTACATATTATTTGACTCTGACCTTCCTAACCACTGATCAACCCTAATGTATGGCTACTGCAGTTGCCATGTCCAAGTTTAATTTTTAAAATTCCTTAAATTGCAGGATCTCATCAATTAGCAAGACAACCAACATAACTATCATCAGGTCTTAAAAAATCTTTAAATATAAACTTAATTCACCACTTACGAACAATACTTAGCATCAAATTTACTTTGCTTTCAACAAAAACTTGAGGAAATTCGTTCCCTTTTGAGACATATTCTTTTTACAAGAATACACACACACACATACAAGGATACATTCTACATGCATTAGAACAACAATAGGCAGACTACCGACAGTCCAAAGCGTGAAAAACGGATTAAGAGTCACAGTTAGTGGCGGATCTCACCGAAATCGGAGGAAATTGAGTTTCCCCATGAAAATATGGAAACAATAGCCACACCGCTACCCCAAATACTCTTATAGATTATATAATATACCGTACACACCCTCCCTTATGAAAAACTAACATAACCTGGAAAAACATAGTCACCTACTATCATCACAATCGAGTAGTATTATTGGTTTGGTTTGGTAATAGGGATTTTATTACATTGTTCAGCATTGTTTGGTCGTGTGTGTGTGAGTTCACACCTTTTGATAGTGATGATGACGAGGACGAAGGAAGGGACATCCAACTGAGGTGCACAGGAACAAATAATAAAATTATTATTTATAATAATAATAATACAAAGCCCCTCTCCATCTATCCATCGTCTTACATTCAAGCCCTTTTTTGTATTATATATAAACCATTATATTATCTCATACTTTACCTTTTACTTTTACAAACTTTGAATGCATCGCACTACTACAATATTATTACTCGCTACCAAATCCATTAGTTCACTTCCTCAACGATCAAAATGAACGTATAGAGGAGCAGACGTCCAACCGATGGTGACAATTAACAACTACACATTTTTCCCAGTTACAAATAGAATTTCATAGAAAAGACCAGACATGAGATGAACCTGACTCAGGAGATTCAATTCAATGGATAACTGCATTTACTTTTTATAGATTTTCTAATACTGCAGCTGACATTAAATCATGAAAGAGATTTCTTTTTATACTTTTCACCTGTAAGGTGTTCTCCGAATTTTGTAATCAGCTTCGTCCGTTTTCATGAATTTCAATGGAAGAGTGAATCATTTTCATACTTTTGATTGGGCTAAATAGTTTAAATTTTCGATTTGGTATTGGGATTTGTTTATTAGATCAAAAGCTAAACCTATTCCATGCCCCCCCGAAAGTCAAGATTATTGAAGAAAAGTCCTAGTTTTCTTCCGAAATAATTACACCTGCCTTTGAATTCTAAATAATAAAAAATATTTTCTATAATTATTTCAAACTCAAATTTGATTCCGGAAACATTATAATCGCTATTATTAGCAAATAAATTACAAAATAAAAAATTTGTGAAAGATTGGAGCTTTTAGTCAAGTGAAAAAGCTACAAAAAATTTGTTTTTTCGTTAGTTCGTTCATCTCTAAAGGTTTTTTTAGTTTTTGTCCCTTTGTAAAAAATAAAAAGTGAATGGGATGGGATTTCTTCTACTAGTTTTGTGGGGAAAGTGAACTTTCTTTTGCAGACGGTGCAAATAAATTGCAAAGTGTCTAGTTCATCCCTAGATGTGTGTGCTTCTATTGATGTGAATGAGTAGATCCACAATCCACATCACCAACGAACACTACACCAAACACCGAAACACCACAACTACCTTTATACTAACTCCCGTTTAGAAATAACGAATGGTATTTTATTCCACTTTCATTCATTAAAATCAATTTAAACACATCCAACATACATTACCCCGTTTACTGTAACTTTTGATTTAAAACCCCTTTGATTAAAAGAATACCTCATCAATACTGTTTCCTTAGCATCTTTATTGTCTAAACTTTTCTTCATTAATGTTAATCTAGCAAATTTAACAAAAACCAAATGGGTGAAAATACTCACTCCAGACAGTATCTTTTAGAAGAAGAAAATAAGGCCGTACCTTTAAATCACAAATCAGGACAACGAATCATCCCAATTTTCCAAGATTTATGAACAAGAATCGCCTAGCACATGGAACATAAGATTGATACAAAAACTTCTCCCTCTTTTGTGAAATAAGGCCCACACATTATTTTTATATAGCGCAGGAGTTTATCTACAAAAAGACTAGTTTTATCTAACATACATTTCTAATGGTATAAAAGAGAGTAAAAGTTAGTTCAGGTTTCCCATTAGTCTACAAGACTCTAATCAACCCCATCATCATGTACCTTTCTATTATACACGTTTTACTCTTTGTGGTGAATGGGTGTCTTCGACTAGACTCTAAGATCGAAGTGCATCATGAAAAAGGTGAAAGGTGAAAGGAGTCGTAGTTTCCAAACCTTTGCTTAGTGTACTAGCTTTGGAAAAAAGTTTAATGGAAACACTTAATTATCTCTTCCGGGCTGAAATAAAAAAAGATAGAAATCCAACCGAAACATTGGGGTAGTTGAATCAGCAATATTTTAATCAAAAGACTCAATCTTCTAACTAACAACTTTTATTTACTACAGAGTATTATGAACTAGGAAGGAAACACAAACTTTGTTGTGTTACAATAATCCTGTACCATAATGTTAAAGATGATTTCATTCAAACGTAATTAATGAATAAACCCTTGACACAAAAAGTAACAAACTTTTCCTACTATTTTTCCACCCACACTAACCACCTATTTTATATCCTAAAAACGAGATAAACTAAAGTATAGTTTAATGTTTAAAAACATTTACAGTACAAATTTGTCCACATTGCATTTAAAAACATATTCTTAAATACAAAAGCAGCTTGCGACTTCTTACGTCACTCTTAAATCTGAGTAATTTAATGCAAGTATAGTGTCATTGAGTTTTCTTCAAACGTTTTGTTGAAACTAAATACCATTATTTATAAATCCCTGCGTCATTAACTCTTCATAAAGTTTTTCATAAGGTTTTTATCCACTTTGTTCAAACAAATATACTCAAATTACAAACTTTTTAAAAACGAGTCCTGAAAGTCATGATTATCTGTGCGTAGTTAAAGTTGAACTATTAATTTAACTATGTATTATTTGCTAGCCCCTGAGTTGACCTTCAGTCTTATAATTAGTGAGTTTTCTACGTCAACAAACCCTTTCGTAAATATTTTTCAAACTTCAGCTTTTTCTTAAGGAACTGCTTAAATGTATAATTAGGTTTACCATATATATGCACCCGCAAAAAAATAACTAAAAAGAAATTTTTCCAATTAAAGAAATAAAAAGCACTCAAGTTTTGACATTTCAAATCAACAAACCACACTTCTCAGGTACGGATTCATACATTTCATAACCTTGTGTTGTAAATGTAATTAACGCAGTATTCATTAGTATCAAGTTTGTTTTAGCACACAAATTTTAAATTCAATTAATGCTTTTTAAACCACCTACTTTTTTACTAGAGTAAACACTCCTTAAGTATTTAGTAATCGTTTTTATACCTATTTCCTAATTGTAAACAATAACTCGTGCATAAGCTAAATCAAGCGTTAACCATAAGAATACATTTTTTACCTTTGGAATTCACAAAGATAAAAACAATATCTTGGTCTCAACTCAGACAGAACCTCGTGTGAAATAATGTCATGATAGATATTTTTTGTTTAGAAAGAAAGTTGAATAATTTAGGGAAGTCAAAGTAGAGAAAAACACGAAGAATTGATAAGGAATAGAAAACAAACGCATTTATTTGTAAAGGTAAATAATGGGAAGTAGCATGCATGCATGAGAAAGCATGAAAAAGCATGAAATCATACAAACCCAACCCAATTCTATCTCATGTCAAGCTAATAGTCCCACCACCACTAGAACCGAAAACTCAACTGCTACTGCTACCATATTTTTTATTATTACCATGCTACTACACTCACGATCTTTGAAATTCGATTCAATCTTTGTGCTTACCAAGCGTTATTTTGGTAAGATATTATTGGTGTGGTGGTGGAAATTCAATAAGAAAGTTACTTTCAACTATTTATTATTCCTAGGCATTTTGTATATGACGCACAATAAAATATGCATTGAGTCAACTGCCACAGTTAAGGTTATACCGGTACCCGGGTTTCTTTAGTAAAAGTATCAAAACTTTTCTTGTTTTTAAGGGTTTCGTTGTTTTTTAACCTCTTTTAAAAATGACATCATGTTTTGATCCACGTGCCCAAAGAATTGAGCAAGTTTTGGGTTAAATTTGGTCATAGGTCAGTTCAAAGACTCGAACAGATTTAACCAAAACGCTTTATTCTTTACTCCAAACCATAATTTAATTAAAAAATTGTAATATTATTCATTGAAAAAGCCTATCACTGTTTATTCAGTATTAAAAAACCTCACAGAAAATAAATCTTTATTACAATTAACAAGAAACCCAAGGTGGCGAACTTTAACCGAATTGAATCTTGAAATTGGTACAATGTTATATATTTATTGAAGTTAGCATTTATATACAAAGTGTATTTGCTGTGGTGTGGAGTTGAAATAAATTTGAGTGATTAGTGGATTTTTGGAAGTGGTGGTGAGCCTCATCAATCATTGGTCAGATTCTTTTGTTTCGAAAGAAGACGGGATCGCGTGCCAAACCTTTTATTTGAGACCTGTGGAAAACCTAAATTAATGCTAAATTACTCCCCACTCCCCCACAATCCACCTCTACATTACACAATACAATACGAACAATACATCTAAGTGCTACATGTTTCATGCCTACACACCCACTCATCTATCCATCCACTCAACTACCAAATCAAATAACAACACCCGAATCACAAAATCAACCATTTAAATGATACACTTGAAACTAATCATTTAAACTCTCTTACTAAGAACTTGTCAACAAATCTTGTGGCTTAATCTTTTCTTTATCAATATAATCTCGCACAAGAAATACCTTAAAAATGCTGTAACTGGAGGATACAGTAGTAAACCAATACTGTACTTTTAAAAAGTTTTTTTTTAAATCTTCAAATTTTAAGTACCTACAAAAAATTCTAAGTTTACAAATTCTACCCAAATATCCTACACGATTTTTGAATGACTCATAATAAGCCCAAACCACTGCAATTCAGTGACCCAATCATCCTCCTTTATTAAGTCATTTTGTTCTTTACTCATCTAAACTACAATTATAACTTAAGCTTAAACCCCGAACTCTTAAACGAAACCAAAACATGCAATAAGAACTTTCTAAACTACAATTACAAAATAATTTTCAGAAAACAAAGATTAAAATTAAAGTTGACATTTTTCCATTTTGTACCTTATCTTCTTTCCAAATTGAATTATTCAATAAATTACTCTCCCTATAATACTACTACTACTACACACTACAATTCATAAATTAATTTTCTAGCCTTTATACCAGCAGCATAGTAACTTTGAAGGAAAGTTATTCATAATAAGAATTAGGAGTGTTAGTGTGAAAGCGTTGAGTTCTGACAATATCAATATCTTTTGCACGATAATGTTATGCATAATTTTATAAAGGTTGAAACAGGCGATAAAATATTATTTCCACATTCCACATGCAATAGAAAGCATACAACTACTACTACTGACTGGTAAGTAATGGGAAATGAATGCAACATACAAACAAAAACATTACTGGATAAGATTAGACTTTAACTTTGCACACACCTGTCATCATAATTTAAAGATGGAGAGACCCTCGTACTTCTCTTAGCTTATGCTACGGCTCTCTTCACTTTTTTACAGAGAACTCTTCACAAATTATGTAATACAGTTTTCAAATTGAATTTAATCTCGTTCTATTTAACCCTAGTTAACTTATCCAAAAATGTCTTCAAAGAACACATGGTATTGAGCAATAATGCCTTCTATGGCTTGATATTACCATCCGTCATTTATGAAAGAGCCTAAAAATAGAAAATATGCAACTCTTCTTTCACTTGAGCTTAATAAGTATTACGACATTTCATTTTGACACTTTTTTCATTCCCTTTATTACTTCATACTTCATATTTTTTTATCTTTATTATTATTATTATGAATGGGTATAATATTTTGCAAAATATTTTATGAACCTCCATGGGTTCCTTTTACTCGCTAAAACAATGTGACACTTAACACTTGCATGAAATACGCTAATTTTTAACTTTATCGTTTTGGTTTACCTATGGATGGATGGGAGCTTTTGCATTTGAAATAATTTTAATCTGCTTTTATGTTTATTAATAAACTCAAAACTCCAAATGGTTTATGGGTTTGATTTTTCAAATAAGCAATAACATCTAACTTTTTTAGTTGATAGCTTCTTCAGCTAAAATCATAATGTTGATTCATGTATTTTTTTTTTAATGTTTGGATGGTTCTGGATTCTGAAACGTCCTTTTTGGTAAAAAATTAGTATAAAAAATTAGTAAGTATTTAAATCCGTTTAAATTAAATGAATTTGGTTGAAAGCTTCAAATTAAAAGAGGAATTTCATATCAATTTGGTTTTGGTATTTGAGTCTTTTCTGTTGTGGGAAAAACAAGTAAAATTGCAACTGCAGAATCAAGTTAATACTTTAATTAAACATTTCTACGTACTTAATTTACAACAATAAGCAAAAAACTATGAAAAAGTGACCAGTTAAGCTTTCCACAATTTGAAGACTCGATTTCATAATTACTGAACTCTTCACTTAGTCTTTTAAAACTTCAAACAAATAGAAAGGAATGTGTGCTTCCATCTTGGCATTAGAAAAATAACTGCTTTATTTCTTTCCTATAATAATATTCAATTCAATGGCAAATAAAAACGAAGTCAAACTTTGTTTTATCATATTATTTTCATAACTTGACTAATCTCAACTAAATGTTAAATTAAATGCTAGATTTATGATATTTTTCTAACTAAAACTCTTTTTTAATCATATAACTGAAAAGGATACGATGCTATGCAACTTAACTCATGTCATTTCCAAAGTCTAGAGAAAGGTTTCCCTCAATCAAGTTGCATTCACTTTGGTTACGCTTACGGTAAATTTACTCTACGTAGATTTCCATTATGAATACAATTTAAAATATCTAATTTAACTTTTAATTTAAAATTTCATTAAAATATTAAAATTTGCATGCTACTCAATTAGTCTCTATGAAACAATCCTATCTCATAGTAATTTAATGTGTTTAAGATAAACAATAACTTAACAAGTTATTTTTTCAACAAGGAATGATACACGCTTAAACAATCCATGACTAATTGTATAATGAAAAATTATATGATATTTTATGCTCTATAAGGATTTATAAGTTGTACTAAAAATCCCCTTCTTCAAACAGCTTTCCACCTTCTAATAGAACTCTCCATACTTTAAACGAAAAAGTAGCATTTGTCTGTAGAACCTTCTTCTTTTTAGTTGCCTATCTGTTAATCCCAGCAGGGTTCTTTTTCTTACTCCCTTTTTATTCATAAGAAACTTGTAAGAAGTGTAAGTTTTAATAGTTAAGATGAAAGCTCGGATTGGCCGACAAATCGTTTTCAAAAAGTGTAATTAGACCAAGTATTTATTACCATGACCTAGGTCAATTGAAGCGGTTGTTCTCTCTCTTTCTTTAAAGAAGCCTCAACGGATTCAATAAATCTCCTGGTGAGATCTCATAAAAATTCACATAAATCAAATGGGAAATTGCATTAAAATAAGCCCTTTTTACATTCATTCCTTTTCTTTTCTTGTAAAATAAAATTCTACTCTCTGTCTTTCTCTCTCTCTCTGAGCACTACTATTACCATATTTTCTTATGCATTTGAATGTATATGACTTCACTCTGAATTCCTATAGCCACTACTCACTACTGCTGAATCTGTTCATAAATTAATGTGTTTATAGTCTGGGAAAAATTTTCCAAATTTTTTTGGGCATTAGTTCTACTTAAAAAACTAATTTTTAGATTTGATGCTCTTTCAACTATATATTATACTAAAACTCAAATGTCAAATTAATAGAGAGACCCAAGACTTGTGATGTGAAGGGAACTCTCAGTGTTGTAAGCATTATTTCTAAATAATATCTGTGTATGCATGTGCAAGTAAGTTAGTTAGGTTCTATTATGAAAAGCTTTAGTGACTCTTTCTCTCTATTTCAGCATAGTCATTATCCAAATTTGAGTTGGTTTTGTAGACAGATGCAGATATTTGCATATGTTGTAGGGAATATTGAAAATCAGGTTTTATCAAATATTGCCTAGGCAGTTTAGAAAATTTGTCTCTTATCTCAGAAAACTGAATATTTCAAGAGTATGTGTAAAAGCTCAAGTTAAAAAAGTGTTGAGAATGAAAGCCAGATAAATTCTGAGTAGGATGAAGTTCTTGAAGTCAACCCATGAAATAAATTAGTGCTGAAATAAAGCAAAATTGGATTATTTGAAAATTAACTTTAAACTCAAATTTTATACGACCTAGCTACTGCAGCTCAACAAAGTCTTCAGCTTCATACTCAGAATTTATCAGGCTTTCACTCTCAACCTTGTGTGCAAAACCACATCCG
>JAQGAA010002406.1:0-12753 GCA_034696425.1 Isotoma viridis | reverse complement strand
GTCAAGTTCGAAAATGGGGTCAATCGGACCACCCCTTCCATATGTCCACATATGACACCATATATAGCATATGGTACTATGGTACATATAGCCCATACTGTATTGGTATATATAGTACATAGTGTATATGCGTTATACAGTATAGTACGTAGGATATACAGTATAATATAGCAAATGTTAAGGCATTATACCCTGGCATTTAAAAATACCCGGATTTTTAAAAAACCGGGTAACATAATGCCCGGGTATTTTAAAATGCCCGAATTTTTTGTTTTGACTTCAAAATTTCAAAAAAATATTGAAATTTCAAAAAATTGTCAAAATTTCAAAAAAATGTCAAAATTTCAAAAAAATATCAAAATTTCAAAAAAATGTCAAAATTTCAAAAAAATGTCAAAATGTCAAAAATTTACTACTCGTATCTTACGATACTGGGTACACCCGT
Source organism: Isotoma viridis (assembly GCA_034696425.1). Classification (NCBI taxonomy): domain Eukaryota; kingdom Metazoa; phylum Arthropoda; class Collembola; order Entomobryomorpha; family Isotomidae; genus Isotoma; species Isotoma viridis. Next base: position 12,308 of record JAQGAA010002406.1, on the reverse strand, counting down.
TGAAATGGTTTATTACTTTTATGAAGCTGATCTAAGTTCTATTAGATGGTTAGAAAAGCGACATGAAATGTTGAATGTATAACGAGAACGAGAACATAATTTTCACATTTTGACATGAGTACACTCAGATTTTACTTCATAGACATTTTTGATATCGCCCTTTATTCACACACTGAGAAAAAATTAAAATATAGTTAATTTGGAGCTTTAGCTATTAACTTGATTGTTCAACCCAATTAATTAATTAGCATTAACCAATTTAACTTAATTGCCTTCGTTTAACTGATGTGTTTTTTTTACATATGCAAAAATTATAGACTAAAGATTAGACGTTTGTTCTGTCTGTAGATACTACTCGGCTCTTATTAAACTTTTTTCCATTAGATTTGAGAAAAATTATTACAAATATGGTTTTTGAAATAGCCTAGGAGATTGGGACACTCTTCTTCAACACTACGCGTTCTTTATGGTGTACGGAACTGTTCTAGAAATTGTTTGCTTTGCAATAATAGTATGCATTTGTTTAGATTAAAAAAACGTTGAGTTTTATTACGCCATCGATTTATATGGTTCATGTTTTACTTGATTGAAATTGAATAGAGATTATTATGTAGGTTAAGATTGTGCTGATTACCTACAAATAAACGTAAATTATTCCCAATATTCAAATTTACATACACAAAAAACAAAATATTGTATAAAAGGTCTTGAAATAATCTAAACACAATTCATACCGTTGTAAGGAAGGAGTACGTAATTACAAAAGTATTTGCTTTAAGTCCCAATGGATTTTGATATAAGTCGTTCAGTACAATTGGCAAATCAGGATTACCACGAAAATTAAACCGTTTGCGATTTGCCAATAAGTATTCTGATAAAATCTGAAACTATTAAAAATCATCAAAGATATTTTCTCTAAACTAATATCTTACTTTTCTTGTAATTTCTTTAAAGTCCTGTCAGATTTTCTTACAAAACTTTTCAATTTTCTTCAACTTTTACAAAATTAAATGGGAAGATTTACCTTTGAGGAAGCCTCAGCCGCAATAGTCAAGAAAATTCCAAATTGTAAAATAGCCAGCATATGAAATATGAACTTGTAACTAGTTGCATCACCCAAACCCAAAGAAAGGTACAAACTAAGAGATGTTAAACCAGTTATGCTGACAAGAAGATTTTGATATCCCAGAGTTTCATTAATTGCGGTAATCAATGCTTTCAAATGTTCATAAACATTTTCCACCTAAAAAATAAATATTTTATTTTAAAGCTTTGAAATATTTCATAACATAATTAAAATCCCAAGACGCATCTAGCAGCAAAAAGTACAAACCTGATAAAACTGCAAATTCTTATTCCGAGCTAGAAACTTATTTAACTCATCACCAATTGCATAAACTGCAATGCAACATAAGTAAAACGAATGAGCAGAATAAATCTGAATGGTATTCGCATATATTTTTAGAATATTCCAAAAAAGCTTAAAAACAATGCCAGCCGAGACATTAAATCCATTGGTAAATGATGTTGTGGAAGTAGAACCGCTTTTGAAATCCTTATAACATGAACGTAAAGCTGAGCATAGTAAAGCTGCTCCGAATACTATTGGGAAACAGCATATGAAATATCCTATCAGTAAGAATCCCTTCTGCAAAGTTAAATGCTTATAGTTATTGAAAATTGCAATTAAAGTTATTATACATAATAACTATAGTGAAAATACTATATCATACGTTTTTGCAAGAAACTTCAAAACATTTGCGGTTTGTATCTGACTGAATCTTCTTGCTCGAATTCTTTATTAATAAAAACCGAGCTAGTGATTTTAATCCTTTGTGATTTCGCCAAATTATATACAAAAAGTGAAGCCAACATGCTGATGCAGATATGCGGTATGTAACGAAATAAACTTTATGTGCCCAATCCCAGGTAGAGTTTGTGTAACCTGATTTAATATTAATTATTTCGTCATAGTGCCATACAAATATTGAGGCAAAAGTAACGCATCCACATATTAACTGAAAAGAATCAAATTCACAATTGACATAGTATTATATGGCTGGATATAAAATTCCATACTAAAAATGTCATTAAAAATATAATTAAAAATTCGGTTGGTCAGAAGTAAAATTTCAATAAATTTCAAAATTACTATTTACCTTCCTCGGTAAAGTTTCTTGGATAGAAGTGACGTCATCTTTATTAGTGAATGTCTTATAGGGGATAATACATACATGGTAACAAAATCGGAAAAACATTTGAAAATACTCGACACACTTTGATTGCATATTATGTGATTCATCATATTCTTCGTTTTTTGCATTATCCTCTGTTTCGCATAGGATACTTTTAGAATTCATAATTATGCAACTTCCAAAGCTGACAGTCTTGGTATATACCAAGTGTTCAAAGTATTAAGTATAAAATGATTGTCACCCCTGTTGTAGCCTTTAAATTCATTTCTTTTTAAGTAAATATAAATTAAAAATTTCTTAATTATTTAAGCTATGTGTTACTATTGTGTAATGTAAAATTAAATATTATTTTTGTTTAAATTACAAACGTTTTATTGCACGGATGTGTATTCGATGTGTAATAAAAGAAAATTTGTTTCACGACATAATAATTGACATCAACCTTTTTCTTGCCGAGGCCTTTCTCATCTAGGTTTACGGATTATTAATACATGACACTGAATTTATCACGACTAGCGTCCAACTGAATTTTAGAGCTACAAATGTGTAAATTATTTTGAAAAGTTAATCTGTATCGTAATAGGGTTTGGGAACAGTTGAACTAGAACACGTTGCAGTTTTTGGAGTTATACAGATTTTAGATTCTGCAACAAGTGTGACTACTTGGTTACTGTCGCCAGAATACTTGTCAACTGTAAAATTTAAAAATGTTATTGCAGTTTCTGATTAAACTTTTGCAGTGCACTCTGGATAATAATGAATGTCCATCCATCTTGAGCTGTTTTTGGGCCGGTCAACTCTTTATATAATTATTATGTCTGTAAACATACAGTCTTTTATGCAAGGACCCGAACTGACAATACATTTTAGAAATTCCCTACCGTCCAATCCAAACTAATCATATTTATATATGCTCACGATGAGATTGAAGATTAAATTTCCAAGCTGAAAAGTGCCTTAATGATCTTGCATGGATAAATGCTTTGGAAAAATTTATTATCTGGATGGGGGAGGGGGGGGGGAGTCTCTAAAAATTGATTGATTTTATTTGACATAGTTTACAAAGCTTATATGTTTTACATGAATTTTGTTATAATCATAAAAAGCTATCCAAGCTGTTGTTTGCGGTTAGATAGTTGAAATTGGAACAAGATTACCAAGTAACTCATCGAGGCTGAAACTATCTAAAAAGGTAAATAATGAATTAATAATCGTAACATTTTAATTGCAACCACGCCCCACTTACAGTAATATTTATTTGCAAAATTGATTTGGTCAATTGCATAACCCACCCCAGAGAGAAGTTTTCTGTCCACCTCAAATACCCCACACGCTGACAAACTCCATTGAAAAGACTGAATCAATTTAGCAGTTTCAATAGTTCTGCTGTTATCTTTTGGCTTTTGCAGAATCAATAATCGCTTGATTCGATTTTTTCTATCTGCAATCTAAAAGAATAATCAATAAATTTTTTAATTAATTACTAAATAATTAATTAATTAATTACCTTTAAAGACTAAATTAATAACTTACCACATCCTTTACTGCTTGACCTACAAAGACAAGCCCTGAATAAATAGACTGCTCAACCAAGGCCAATATTGAAATAAGTGTGCCTTTTATCTCTGTGCTTCCAATAACAAGTAAATACGACCCAGTAACAATCATAACTACTACCCGCACTAGCATTACTAAAGTCATATAGGATAACACTTTACCAGACAGTTTAAAAATCTCATCTACATGATTAAATTTTCTTAGAAAATATTCTCTATCGTTTCCCCTCTCTTTATCTGAATCGATGACTTGTTGTATTAAGTGCAATTTTTCGGATGGAACCTTGAACTCGGGCGATATTATATTTCCAGGTTGAATAATTTCACTTTCTAATGTTTCACAAAAATCTTCAAATATCATACAGAGGTTCAAGCAAACTGATGTAATTAAAGCAAACACCACAGGTTGTACTGTTTGAGTGGTTACAGCCACTAAGCAAATGAGTACAAAGGATAGCACTCCGTACAACAATGATTTTTCTTCCTTGATCACAATTTCAGCTTGGGTAATGCTGAATAAGATATCAGTTGTCACGTTTGCAATTAGGGCGACTAGTACAGAAAATCTAACAAGCTTCCATGTAACTTTCCAAGAAGATGATGACATTTGTGGTTTTTTATGAAATTCATATTGATAAATGTAGCTGAGTAAACGAGCAAGTTTTTTCGCATTGTAAAAAAAAGCGATTCGATAAGACCATACGCCTAGACAAGTTGCTGTCAAAATGACATTGTTTAGGAAATATGATACGGAGCTTTCCTCGTTAGTTTCATTAAGTAATGATGCTTTAGCTACAATGATGGAAAACACAATAAACTGAAAAGAGTGAACAATAACTGACCAAAGAGTGTGAGGTGACCACCAAGATTTAAAGAATGGGTTACTCCCAGGATTTTGCAAAAAAATGTATCCACTAGCCCATCCTAGGCAGCAGTAGAACTCAAATCCTTTAATTGACATTTTTTAAATGGTGAACCTACGATGCTCTACCTACTACTAGAATACTGATGATGACTTGGACATTTTAGATAGATGTTAATTTTGCTAGAACATAACAGTTTAGAAGAAGGTACGTGTTATAAAGAAGTTCTATTGACCTTTTGGGTGTGGATTGTTACTCATGTTGACGTAGAAATGAGCTGTCAATTTGTCACACTCACAATTCGGTATTACGGTTTTGTTACATAAAATGTAAGTCTAAAATCTCCAGTAGAAGCTAATTTTGTGTTTACTAAGGGCTAAAGTAGACAGATCTTCTAAAAAGTATACTGGTGTATCTAGCAATTTTACCAGATAGCTAAAATAAAAGAGCTTATCTACACCTACAAGTTTACTATGTACGATAGTACGATACAATTAGTAACACTTAAAGTGTTTTTGTTTGTAAACGCCCATTTGTTTGAGCATTGTTTCGTAATGTTTGTTTTATCATTGCATTCACTGTATGTTTTGCAGGAAAGTATAATATAAAATAATTTCTAGCAAGATTAGGTAAAGATGAATCATTCTTTGTAAAGAAATTTTCATCCCATTCATGTGTTCTTCTTGCTTTCTCTTCTAGATGACAAAATCAGATGGAAAGTCAGAAAATCGCAATTTTTACAATTTTTCACAACTTTTTTAAAATTAAATTTAGTATGTTTTAATAGTTCAAATGGTAAAAATTCATAGCATAATTATTTAGGGGTAAAGTTGTTAAAAGTGCAAGTTTTTTTTATTAATGTTCAGTTTAAATACTAACTAACAAAACAAGCCGCAAAGCATTTCGTAAAAATCACTTTCAGCTCTCTATAATACTTGTTGAGGTTTATTTCTGAAGACATAATTTAATTTTTACAAACTGGTTCATGAAATTGAAATAGAATAACCACATAACTCATAGATGTTGACATAATCTGAAAATTTATAACAAAATATCAAAAAAATTAATTTTGATTTGAGTTAGTTTTTTAACTTAAATTAAATTTATTAGTTTCAAATTAGTAAATAAATTGTTAAAAATACCCCAGCAAGAAGTCTTCGATCCACCTCAAATATTCCACATGCTGACAAACTCCATTGAAACGATTGTATCAATTTAGCCACTTCAACAACTTTACTATTCCGTTCAAGTTGCTGGTTGTGGTTACAATGCAATATCATAATTCTCTCGATTCTTTTTTTTCGCTCTGTAATCTTAAGTAGAAAATAATTTCATTTTAGAATATAAACAGTTTTTGCAATTGATAAAGTGCATGCAATTTTTCCAATTTCTTGTTTTAAACCACAACTCCTCAAATAATATAGATTCTTACCACATTCTTAACTTTGTGCCCTATGAAAACCAGTCCAGTGTAAATAGATTGTTCGGCAACAATAATCAACGTAACACTTTCAGATTTAAGGGTTCGACTTCCAAGGAGAATCAAGTATGATCCAGTTACTATAGCTGTCACTGCCCGAGTGATCATAATCAAGGCTAATGGGGACAAAATCTTAATTGCCACGTTAAAGATTGCATCAATCTTATCAAACTTTGAAAGCAGATTTTTTCCAAAATTCAACTTCATCCTTTTTTCCGACTCTTCTTTTACAGGGATTTTAAACTCATTTAATAAATTGTTAAAATTCTCCTCTAAGTGATGACAAAAGTCATCAAATATCATTCCAAGATGAAAGCAGACGAATGTAATTAACGAAAAAACTACAGATTGTATCGGCATAACAGTAGTGTATAAAAGCATGAACGGTATCCAAGCAAAGTCATTAAGATTATGAAACACAGACGTTTCAGAAGTTTTTACAGCGTTACCATAATATATGCTTTGTAATAAAGAGCCACCAAAGCTCAAAATAAGGGCAGCTAAGGTGAAAAATCTGGCCAATCTCCATGCAATCTTCCAAGAACTTGTTACTTTATCCTGATTGTAAAATTCATAGTGATAAATGTCACTTAAAAGCTTTGCGAGTAATTTTGCATGAAAGATCAATGTGATACGATAAGCCAAAACGCAGAGTAGGGTTGTTGTCAGAACGAAAGTGCTTAGGAAATTTGTTAAGGAATTATGTTTCAGTTGATCAATAATTAATGCACCAATGATTGTTAAGTGAGAAAATACAAATAATTGCAGAGGGATAGTAATAAATGAAAAAAGAGTGTAGAGTGATTTCCATGTATTGAAAGATGGATTCCCACAAGGTTTTTGTAAATAAATATACCCACTTGCCCAGCCTACGAAGCAGTGGATATCGAAACCTTTGATAGTCATTTAGATTCTAGGATTTTAAACCGGTTTCGTCAGTGGTAAAGTGATAATGGCAATTTGTGGTTTTTAGAAGCCTTTTTAGTTTTGAAATTGTCTTGATGGTGTTTTCAATTTTTGTAATTGTATACTGGTAAACATCCGTTAATTTGCTGATGCCACTACTACTTAATGACTATTAAATGTAAATGGGCTCATCCGTGGACCGTGGGCTTACTTTTTGTTAGATATGAAATACTAGTTATTAACTCTGAATTATTATAAGTAGACGAATTTAATAGTCCCTAATATCAAATTTTTAAGTATTATGGAATTACATATTACTGCGAGGAGAGCACTGTGTTTTATGTAATTTCGCAGACTTCAATCTTAGCTTGTAATAATTGTTAATGAAGTTAATAATGATGGTACAAAACAATAAACCAATAAGTAAAAATAAGCTCAATGAAATTCGGTTACGAAATTGTATTTCTAAGCTACTTGCAGCTCTGCCTTTATATACAAACTCTTATTCAAGCAGTAAGATAATTAATTAATTATTCATCAGACTCAGTCAAGTGAAACAACACAAATGCCAGGTAAATGTTTATATTAATTATGCTTTTGTAATGTGGGATAAAAGAAAATGAAATAATATTTTGGAACAATTTTGACAGAAGGTTATTTCTTCCTTCTTCCAATTAGGAAAGGAGTTATAAATGAGACTTGCAATCGAAGCGGACTGCATAAACGGGCATTGAAGTTCCGATAAAAAATAAATATTTATTTAATTCATTTCTAATTTTTACATTACATTACACAAATTACAAAGTAAATTAACATTGTGGGCTGTTAGCAGCATTAGGATTGATCCAGTTGGCATCGTGAGAGTGTTTGAAACTCCATTCGGACCATCCTTGTGCATGGTTATGTGCCCACATAAACCACCCACTGCCGACCTCATAAGCTCCGATTTGTTGTTGGGCGAAGAAGTCTTGTCGATCACAATTTTTAGGTGTAGCGAGAGACCATTCACCGACAATAGTCCATAATTTAGCATTAGCTTCAGCCAATCGTGGATGATAAGAGCAAGGATGATACCAATGTTGATCACAAGACCAATCATTCATTTCAGGGCTGAATACTTGGTATAAATGAGTGTCCAACATAACCCAGAAATAGTGAGAGTCGTCACGGAAGTAGTACCAGTTGCTCAGGTCAATAAAAGCGTCGTGGACTGCAACCACAGCGATATCATTGTATTTTCTGACTTCATCATAAGCCATTCGGTAGTATTGCTTAAGTCTGTCAAGTCGGTAGTCATAATCGTCCCAAAGGATTGGCTCGTTAAGGAGCTGAATGATGGAAACTGTATCCCTCCATTCGGATGCATTAGCCCATTGTGCAATCTGACCGATTACGTTGGCAGCTCTCTGAAGGTTTTCGTCATTGTTGAAGAATCCAATTGAGCCAGATTGTCCACTGTGGTCATTTCCGTTCTAAAATAATATTTAAATGTTAGATTATGAATGTTTTTCGTTTCAACCAGCAACATTATGCAAAGGCATGGCACAAAATTATTATTGCTTTGATTTATATTGTTTAGAACCTGGCTTTTTAATAAAAATAAAATGTACTAACCTGAGAGCCTGGAGCACCATGAAGATCAACTAAAAGTTGAAGCCCATGAGTCCTACACCAACCAGCAGCCTTAATAACATAATCCCAAGACCCCCAGACCCAAGGCTCTCCTTCTTTGATATCCAAAGCCCAATAACCAATAGGTAATCGAACATGGTTAAGTCCAGCATTCTTGAAGTAAATGAAATCTTGTTCAGTAACCCAAGAGTCCCAATGGGATCTTAAACGTTGTTCAGCAGCTTCGTATCCCAAATGTCTGGTAAGCTTGTACTCGTCATTGATGTCTTCTGGAACCCCTTCAAAAGGAGCTGGAGTCATCCACTTCTCAAGGACAAGCCATGAGCCAACATTAACCCCTTTGACCTTTTGCTCTCCATAAGGCCAGGAATAAGCCTGGGCCAGGAGGACTGCAGCGAGGCAGAAATATTTAAACATTTTAAAAACCTTGAGAACCCTCACCTTGCAAGTAAGAGTGTGTGTGGAGTATGATGATTTTATGGAATGACTTGGGCTTATTTATGCATAACGAGTGGATAGTTCACTCAAATCATCGCATCACTCTCATATCCTTATCAAAACTGTTGACGGATGGATCTGATTAAAAAATGGGCTATTCAAATAACTTTAACACTCTTTGGATTATAAAAATCAATGATTATCATAAATTTCTCATATCTTCAGCCTTTTCAAGCTACCTAACATGACACACTTGAATCGAATAGATGCTTCGGAAAATTATAAAGGTGTAACTTGACATGGACACAATTTTAAAAATGTGGATTGAATTGTACGTAAATAATAAGATTAAATAAATGCGAACCTAATGACACCCATGCTATAAATTTTATTTGTTCTCATGGGATAATAAGAATAATAACTCACAATATCTGTTTAATTTTGTTGAAAACCTTGTCATTTGAATAAATCAATCAATTACTGTCAAAAGTAATCAATCAAGTTAATACTGTCAAAAAGAAATCAAAACAAAAACGACACTTATAGATAGGTATGAACAATTAGTACTTAATATGTTTGTCAATTCAGAGCATCAAATGAAGTATTTCGTTCTTTGCACACGAATCACTTTTACATTCTAATTAAAATGTTTGCAAAAAAGACTTCTGTAAGATAACCATACATTCAGAAAAGTGTTTTTAGCCGATGGAATTGATTAAATGTGTTATTTATCCATTGAAAAGTAAACAAACTTTGATACGTTTTTTAATGTAAAAGACATGCTGTATGTAAATAATTATTACAAACTCTCCAATTACAATTATTTATAAAGATTAAATTGAAGCTAATGTCTGAGGAATACAATTAAAAAATATGTTTGATTTATACTGAATGGATAAATGGTAAATTTTATAAATTTCAATTCCAATTTTCGATCCTTAAATTACAGAAGAAATTTAAATATCCATTTAAAAAATTAAAAATTAATTCACTAAAAGATTCACTTTCAAGGACAGCAGCATTTAGCAAAATCGATGTTAGAATTTTAAAGCAAACCATCTGTGCTAATAATTAGAGAATATATTATATGCAATGAACCATGCATTTACAAATTGACACAGCCTGCTGAAGTAATTCCAAATTTATTTATTACGCTCAACTCTCAAACTCTCAACACATAGCAATATTTATACCGTTAGGTTTAATCCAGTTAGAATTGTAAGAATCTTTAAAACTCCATTCACGCCATCCTTGACCATGATTATGTGACCACATAAACCACCCACTGCCAGTTTCATAAGCTCCAATTTGTTGCTTTGCAAAATAATCCTGTCGACCACAATTATGAGGTGTTGCAAGGGACCATTCTCCAACAACAGTCCATAACTTGGAATTAGATTGTGCCAAAGATTGGCGATAATTACATGGTTGTTTGTAATGTTGGTCGCAACTCCAATTCTGCCATGCTGGGTTGAAAACTTGATACAAATGAGTATCCAACATGACCCAATAGTAATGAGAGTCATCTCGCAAGTAATACCAATTGCTGGGGTCAATAAAAGCATCGTGGACTGCAACCACAGCGATATCGTTGTATTGTCTAACTACATCATAAGCCATTCGGTAGTATTGCTTAAGTCTACCAAGTCGGTAGTTGTAATCATCCCAGAGAATAGGTTCATTTAGAAGTTGTATTACCGAAACTGTATTTCGCCATTCAGAAACATTCGCCCATTTTGCAATCTGACCGATTACGTTTGTAGCCCGCTGAAGATTTTCGTCATTGTAATAGAATCCAATGGATCCCGATTGTCCACTGTGATCTTGTCCGTTCTAAAAAGGGTTGGCGATTGAATTTAACAGCTAGAAATTTTCAAGTTTGGATTTTAGAAAAGATTTAAAAAGATACCTGGGATCCTGGAGCACCATGAAGATCAATCATAAGTTGAAGGCCATGAGCCCTACACCACCCAGCAGCTTTGACTACATAATCCCATGACCCCCAGACCCAAGGTTCTCCTTGTTTGATGTCCAATGCCCAGTATCCAATGGGCAGCCGAACATGGTTCAGTCCAGCATTCTTCCAGAAAATGAAATCTTGTTCAGTGACCCAAGAATCCCAATGAGATCGAAGACGCTGCTGAGCTGCGTTATATCCCAAATATTTTGTTAGTTTGTATTCATCATTAATGTCACTAGGCAATCCTGCAAAGGGGGCTGGGGTAATCCACTTTTCGAGGATAAGCCAAGAACCGATGTTTACCCCTTTAACCTTTTGCTGTCCATATGGCCAATAAGCGGATACAAGGGGTAAGAGAAACGGGATGATCAGAAATTTTAGAATCATTTTGGTAATAATTTGTGTAGTCAAGTCGGACTTTTACTCATTCACTGCAGGATTAAATTTGTCTAGTCAATTTAATGTAAATGCTAGATATGGCCAAATAATTAAACTATTTATATGCACATATCGACCACAGAGATTGTCTGTAATTAACGTTTAAATTATTACCAACTTTACCAATATATTTTCCGAGTTGGTATACCCAGGGTTTTTAGTTCAACAAAAAAATCTTTAAATTCAATTATTCTTATCAATGATAAATTTCAAACCGGGTTGAATCAATATCATCCTCAGTATGTGGATATGCAGGATCTAATTTAAATAATGAGCTTGAGTTTTGATGCAGTGTAAATTTAGTGTATTCTAAACCCTAATTAAATTCAGTACCCAACAAATTAATAGAAAAACATTGTAGTTGTTATTGTTATACCTTGTTTACTCCAATTTGAACTACCATAAATATAAATGAGGTTAGTTGACGTTAATAATTACGATTTTCCAGACCAAATCCTGCTAAGTAGTGAAATTACTGTACAAATTATTAAATAGATATTCGGAAATAAATTATGAGCTCATTCATTTTATTGAAATTATTACTTTGAGGTGAATTTCGTCGAAAAAATCTGGTGAGCAAAATTTCTGTGTACATACCAACGAACGAAGATTTATCCGATAACATAATTTTTCATATCAATGAAACCTTTAGACAACGATCTAGTAAGAAAGAAATAATTACTCTTACGAAATAAAGTCCCCTCTGGCGTAATGCAATTAATTTCTGCAACTCTACAATTAAATTTGACTTTGCGTTTCAAAGTTTTTATCAAGTGCGTACTTTATTTAAACAGAAAACTTGATCTTAGATTACAATCTCATAAATTCTTAAAATTTTAT
>JAQGAA010002405.1:0-12755 GCA_034696425.1 Isotoma viridis | reverse complement strand
GGTTGGGCTTTGGTTTTGAAATGGATTTTTGAACACGAATAAAGTTTCAACTAGAACTGGTTTAGCATAAGATTTCTAGTGAAAATATGAGTATTAGATGTTTTGTTGTATGAAAGTGCAAACAGTAAATGCTATTTGGTCAAATACGCATAGTTTTTTTAAACATCTTTATTATATGGACAAAATATTAACTTCATTAAAAGTTTAAAATGGCACCACTGCCTAAAATTCCAAAATATATTCTTAAAAAATAAAAATTTGTCAAATTTGTACAAAAATCAATTTGTTAGGTGTTGTTTTTAATTTGAATAATCTAAAAAGAATTCCAGATTTAGTTTCTCTTGCATCTACTAAAATACGAAGCCATATGACGTAGGTCACAGTATCATTTATGCAAACCAAAGTCAAGTGAATTAGTCTAATTAATTTTGTCCATTGAAGCCTGTAACCGAAGAGAATACAAATAAACCAATGATCCAGAGATAACCTTCGTCTCTTGTGAAATTTAGTTTCACTTTGTGGTATATACAGTGTCGACACACGTCTACTACCTTGCCAAATTGATTCCTTTCTAAATCAACTTGAACAAACTTAATTAACTGAAGCGTATTGAAAAATTGGTTTAATGTCAGTATATTACAGTGGAAATTGAATTGCATCTCCTAAACTTCATTATCATGCTCAAATAAACATTACAAAGGTTTTGAATTCTCCATTCGTTCTTGAGAATAGTTGATATAAGGAAAAGCAATAAAATTCTTCACCTTTGACCATCTCTTAAAAAAGATTCTTCTGTTAGTTTTACTCAATCTTTGGCAAAACCATTCATTCTGTTTACTGTAGGGATTAGGTGTTCTATTTCTGCTCAAATAAACTTAACTTCTTTAATCTTAAATCCTTGAACTAGAGTATTGAAAAAGTATTTGAATTATTCGGTTTTGTTCAAATAACCAAGGACAGCACACTCCGTTTACTTACCTTGAAGAATATGAAATTCTAAATTATTTTGGAATAATAATAATGAAACCCCAACCACCAGAACCAATATACTATAAGAAGAAATAAGCTTTGTATAGAAAACCCCACGGGAAATGAACTCATTATTTTGACTCTTGACCTGATTACACCTTTCCTTCATACACAATTATTTTGCGTAGTGTGGAAGTTATGAAAGAGAGTTTCTCAAAAGTCTATCTATTCCTTCGGATAAGGAAAGTTTTAATTTAAAACCTGAACTAACCTTTATACCTCTAGGGGTCATGATGGCACCTGTACTGTACATAATGTATTTTGAAGGAATCTCTTGAGAATTTTGAAGAATTTGATTTATTTATTTTATTCATACATTTTATTTGTCATCATTTCCATTTGCTTGAATTTTGGGACAAAGGTATCTCCGAATCTCCTAACTATTTTATATTTATTCTTATTCGCTTTAATAAATACCAAATGCTTGTCACGTAAGAAAAACAAAGACAAAGATAGTATATTTTATCTTGTCAATATGAATACAATACAGATGAGAATATGGATCCGGAAGTTGGAACAAGTTGATTAATTCCACTCACTTTATATTAATTCGGAAATTCTGTATACGACGGATGCCATGTATGGCTAGCATTTGCCAATGGTATTGTTGCTTTATTCCGGATTCAAACAGAGTAACCTCAGGGTCTTGTTCGTGAGTCTCGAGTGTAGAAAAGTTATTCGAGAGTGGTGAAAGGTGATTTTATTTTCTCCTATATCATCATCATCATCATCACCACCACCATTATTATCATTATCGTCATCATGAAGCTCAGTTTTAGCCACAAGGGATTTCTTATAAATGAGCCTGGAAGATAATAACAAGGAAACGAGATATCTCATCTTATTGTATGAACACAAACATCCCACACCAACCACTATGTTCTTTGCAATTTCATGCTACTACTGGCTTCGTTTTTCAAAAGAACTCACACTCTAGAAATCTTCCATGCAATCTACGTCAACTATATAATTTTCTCTATCCATTGTCTCCAATATATCAAATTCTATATAAACTATGAGACTATAGAGCATAATATTGGTATTTCTACCACTGCACTGGGTATATTCATTTATATAACATTTCATTATGGTTCCATTCGGTCTAACCGAATTTCGGATTTTACATGGGTATTTCCTTTATTTATTACTGATCGTAACAAACATTAACTGAAGAGTAGCAGCAGTAGTGTGAGCTACCTTGCTTGCCAATAATTTATATTGTACGTAGTATGGATGGATTCACACTGATTTTTTGGGAATTTACAGGAAGGAACTGATAATATTGAGAATCGGATGATGATGATGGTGTGGGTGACATGAATCTAGCAGTTGTTGTAATAAATATATTATCATTGAGGGATTCATGGGATTAGACAAGTTGCAGTAGTAAAATGCATTTTAGATTTCTTACGTATTTACACAGAGATAGGTTTAAAATATGTAGGTAGTTAGGCATCATTTTAAGCCCGACGACGCAGGGATAAGACATACTTGTTTGGTGATCAAATCTGACGTTATTTTATATTCGTTTTATATAATCATACTAACAATAAATAAACACTGTTTGTAACCCTTTTCTCCTCAGTTTTGATTTGAAAGACTTGCAGTGTTCAACAGGGTAAAAATACCTCTAATGCAAATGACAGAATAGAGTTTTTGTATTGATTCGTCATTTTTTAAAAAGCTAATCTTGTATTTTTATTTAAAGAAAAAAATAAGAGTGTTGCTTTTTTACATAAATTCACACTTTTTAAATTTTTTTGACCTTAAAAATAAAAGAAAGGTTGTTTGTACATTAAAGCAAGCTAAATTTGTGTTATTGAGATTGATTTTTGTTAAGACTTAGTAAATTATTATAATGCGTTGTGCTGTGAGTTTTCTTAGTGTCCTTGTTCTCCTTGTTGGAGTTGGAGTTTCAGCTTTTATTATTATCTGGAAAACAAGTAAGTATACATTTTTTAATAGGTTTTTAAACAGTAATGTGATTTATGATTTATATCTTTTTTCATATGAGATTTTACTACAAATTTGAAATGTTTTGTAATAAAGCTCCAAGTAAAAACGGAGATGGAGGTTGTGACAGGGATAGTGAGTTTGAATGTCATGAGGAAAATCTGTGCATATCAAAGAAACGGAAATGCAATGGGATTTCAGATTGTCCTTGGGGCTCTGATGAAATGCCTATGGAATGTGGTTAGTTAAATTATAACTGGGATTGCTTTAAATATATTGAGTCATCTCTGGAAAGCTTAAGACTTGTATATTAATTGTCCAATATTTACAGAGGATATGAAAGGAACAATTGATCTCTTAATGAGACACATGAGGAATTGTGGAAGGGAAGTGTCATTTCAGCAATCGAATACTTCAACAATCATCTTGGATATTAATGGTTACATATCTCTATTATTATTATAGCATTAATTAATAAGGCTTCAACAATAAGTGATTTGTTTTTTAGAAGAAACGGAAGAAGAGATTTCTCAAATGGGGCTACCCCAAGGGTGTAGGAAAAGGCACAGAGGGATTTTCTGTGGGGACATGAATATAAATCCTATGCCGTGGGGACAATTAGATATGAATGCGAAAGGATTGTAAATGTCAAGAAAATTAAATTTAGAATAAAAATATCAGTGTGTACCATGATTTTATTTAACTTGTTTCAGAACATTGACAAATATTTTACACCTCCAGAGATTAACAGATGAACTGCGACCTCCGGAAAATAACAACATAAGTAGAATGTAAGTTTTTTATGGGGGGACTTGTAAATCCAGAAATGCTTTGGTATTTTTGAATTATTTATGTAAAGAAGATTAAAAATGTTAATAATTCCAGTTACATTGAAAATAACACATTGACATCATTAGAGAAATCTAGCATATGCAATTGGAAGCATGCTTGTTGGATTCACCTTACAAACAATTCAATTGAGAAAATTGATCCTGAAGCATTTTGTGTTTTACCGATGCTAAGATGGCTGTAAGTATTAGTAAAATGGATTGATTAATTATAACAAGTATGCATTACACTTTGACCTTTAGTTTTTTTCTTTCTTTGTAGTGATCTTTCCAAAAACAATTTCCAATTGAGGGGATTCAGTTTCCAGAATATGGCACAACTTCAAGACTTGTAAGTGTATAGGTTTTTTGGTATGTTAAATATTTAATATTTAAAACTTTTGTTGTCTCATATGTATTTTCATTTTAACTTTAGACATTTGAACTACAACGAGATTGAGGAAATTACTCAAGATATGTTTTCATCTTTGACTGAACTTGTATCATTGTAAGAAAATAAAAATTTAATATTTTTTCTGACGATAAAGTTCAGAAAAATTTCAAATTTTCAATTTTTTAGGCAGTTGAACCATAACAAAATTCAAAATATTCATGAAGCAGGTTTTCGAAACAATTATAAACTGAAGGAAATGTAAGTTGTATATACTTTTTAGTTTGTTATAAATCTGATAAAAAATTTAAGATTCATTTCTGATATTATTTGTAGACTCCTTGAGCATAATCGAATAAAGAAGATTCACCCTGATACATTTTTGAGTCAGAATAATCTGCAAAAGCTGTAAGTGTGTGTAATTTACATATTTGCATGGGTATATCGGCTTCTTTCATTTCACCTAGAGCCCTTGTAAATTTTTAAAACTACTTGTAGAAAATTCAATAACAATGAAAGTTAAAGGATAGTGTACTCTGTATCTTTATTTTGCAGAGTTCTTTCCTACAATCCCTTGGAATTTGGAGCATTACCAGCAAAGGCTTTGTCTTCTCTAAAGGATTTAGAATATTTGTAATTTTTTTAAAAACAAGGAGCAAATTTTGAAATATTTTTACTTCAAAATTAATTCCTTGTATAGGTTTATTTTATTTAAATTTTAATGTATTAGATATCTCAATGAAATAGACGCCTCAGCATTCGATATGGACTCGATTAATAAATTACAAAAACTGGATTACATGTGCGCTTCTAATAATTTTAATATGTAGTTTCAGTACAAACTTTAATTTAAAGATGTTTGATTGAAGAATTAATGTTTTGCAGATACTTTAAAAAATTTAATTACTGTCGATACGTTCCAAAAGTATCAAGATGTTTTCCTTTTGCTGATGGTGTGTATAAATACTCACATTTTTAAAATGTATCTGAACCACTCACACGATAGTTAATTGTTAATTTTTTTAATCAGGAATTTCTTCAAGGCTAAACCTCTTGGGTGGAAAAACTCTCAGGTGGATTGTATGGATTGTTGCTGTTTTAACGTTGACTGGAAATTCAATGGTTTTGATTTGTCGGTGCTTTCTTAATAGTCGAGGCAGAATTTTGGATGTTTTTATCAATAATTTAGCTGGTATAGTTTTAAAAACTGAAAAGTAGTATGTATAAATGGAATTAAATGTTATATTATGGAAATTTATTTGTAAAAATCCTTTGAAAACCAGGAGCAGATATGCTTATGGGGATTTACCTTACGGTTTTGGCAATCAAAGATATTGAATACAGAAATGTGTACAATAGCCATGTCTATGAGTGGAGTACGTCTTTGTTGTGTTCTGGGATTGGAATTCTTGCCATGATTTCCTCAGAAGTGATTTAAATCATCATTTAATCTTAATTTAATGTTTTAAATTATCATCGTAATTATGAAATGCTATTTTCACGATTTTTTAATCAGGTTTCCCTACTTATTTTGACTATTACGTCTGTGGAACGATATCTCGTGATAAGTGGACCATTTTCTTATCATCAGAATCTAACACTGAATCTTGCAAGACTCTCAATGGTTATCATATGGGTATTTGTTGCCGTTTTGGCTGTTGCTCCAGCTATTCAATACGGAAAGTTTTCATTTTACGGAAGTACAGGATTATGTTTCCCAGTTCATTTAGACGATCCATTTACAATTGGATGGCAGTACACTTCCTTTTTATTTGTTGGATTGAACTCTGCATGGTACAGTGGTATTCATTGTAATTAAATATTTAATATATTAATCATTTGTTGAAAAAGTAATTATTGCTTTTGTTTATTTTAACAATCAGTTTGATAATTGTGGCAGTATCTTACACAACACTATTCTACGTTATCCGAAAGACAAGAATGTCAACACCGATTGTGGTTAAAGATACGGAAATGGCTGTAAAATTCTTTCTTATGGTTTTTACTAACTGTGTGTGCTGGCTGCCCATTATAATTCTGAAGATTTACTCCTATGCTGGACATCAGATTCCAAGTAATCACTCTTTTGTATATCTTTTAAGATGACATGAAGGTAATGTTTGAAAAAAACTATTTAAAATTTTCAGAAGAGTTTATTACTTGGGTTGTGGTATTCGTTTTGCCCATCAACTCAACAATAAATCCATATCTTTATACATTGTCAATGGGAGAAATCAGAATGAACTTACTTGGAAGATTTATTCCAACTACTCGACGCTCTAGGAATAGTAAAATAAAGTTTGAAAATTTCAAAAAGGAAATGCTTCCAAGGGATTAAGCTTGAGGATTAAAGTTTCAAAATTTGCTTTTTTGTACATTTCAGTGATCAATTTGCCACTTCGGAGACTGGGAGAAAATAATACTGAAGATAGCCGAGGAAATTCATGGGATACTACTACAAACACGACTAATACTAATGTCTCTAGAGATATTAAACATCCTTCGCAAAGGAATCGATTGTCATATCAAAATAGTAATGCCTCCAGTAATGTTTCGTTTGTTCATCGTTAAAAAGCTGTGAGTAGTTAGTGCGGTATTTTATATGAATGTTGTTTTAGGGATTAAGTGTAGAGATTAAAATTATTTAACATTTAAAAACAATAAATATTCGGTTTAATATTCATAATTGTAATTAATAACCGGAGGATCATAAGTCTTCAGATTCCGACACATCATCATCTTCAATTACACTTACTTTATCGTCAATAGTTATTGTTCGAGGTCTAGAAGAAGGCTTAGTATCTTTTGTGGTGGTGCTACGTACTTCCTCATAGTCAGGATCGATTTCTTTCGGTTTAGCTAATGCGGATTTAACAGGGGTAGATGAAGGATAATCTGTAGGTGTTACTGTTGATGAAGTTGGAATGGCTGCTGCTGCTGTCCCTGTAGCAGTTGAAGCTACCATTGGTTCTAAACATTTAGAGAAAAGATGAGTGTTATGTTGTAGTACGATAGGTTAAGGAATTATGGAGTCCAAATAGGGAATTATATTTACCCGGGTGTGTAATAATCTCTTGGAGCTGTCCAACCGGAAGTTCTCCGGTATTTGAAAAGCTAGGGTTTACAAATCCTCCTCTTTCTTCAGGTTCAATATTTGCTCTCATATTTCTACCTTGGGAAAATGACCCTCTATTACTTGGAGCAAAAGATAACTTTCTTGCGACTGAAGAGGCTACTGATGATGCGTTTTTCAGCTTCCAGAATAAGAATGCTGCGGCCCCTATTGCTCCAACAGATACGATACTTAACACAGCTATACCAGCTATCATTCCAGTATTTGAACCTATTAAAAAATCCATAATTTTAGAATTGTTAAAGAGTGAATTAAGGTTTAGATACCAGCAGTTCAATAGTTTTAAGTTGAATATGCAAACAGTTGTAAATAAGTAAGTTCTTTCAGGTTTAAGAAGTAATTCTGACTCATTTAAAAAACAAATTTACTCTTCTCGGTAGAAGGCTGAGAGATTGGACAATCACAGGGAGGGTCGGTTGTAGTTGTGCAATTACATGGAGGGCACGTTCCAGATCCAGGATCTGGAGTCAATGGGCATTCTGTGCAAGGTTCATAAGTGACCGAAGTGGTTGTTGTGCATTCAGGAGGGTCTGTCCATTCGCACGGTTTACAAGTCGTAGCCGGGGGACAGGTTACAGGTGGACAAGTACCTGTTGAAGGATCAGGTGTCCATGGACATTCTGTGCAAGGTTCACAAGTGACCGAAGTGGTTGTTGTGCATTCTGGAGGGTCTGTCCATTCGCACGGTTTACAAGTCGTAGCTGGGGGACAGGTTACAGGTGGACAAGTACCTGTTGAAGGATCAGGTGTCAATGGGCATTCTGTACAAGGTTCACAAGTTGCCGAAGTAGTTGTTGTGCATTCTGGAGGATCAGTCCATTCACAAGGTTCACAAGTGGTAGATGGGGGACACGTACCTGTTGTAGGATCAGGCGTCGGTGGACATTCTGGACAAGTAGTGGCTGGACATGTTACAGGCTCCAACGAAGTTGGCGGATCTGTTGTACTGGGATCTTTAAACAAATACTCCTATTATTATTAATTGTTGTAATTCAAATGACAAGTAAGTAATAATGCCGCTTACCAAGTGGAAGCATGATTGCAATCGTTGCATAGCTTACTCGTGATGCATCATCTTTTACTCTTGCAGCTAGCCTTACATGAATAACATTGTTTGGCAGGTCTAATTCTTCTGGAACTTCAACAAACTCAATTTTGTTAGTTTCTGAGTTTAGTCTTAAGTAATCTGGATTATTCCCCATATAAACATATTCGATTTCTTTCTGCCCAACTGTTGCCGAAAATGTAATCGGTACCTCAGCACCTGCTTCAGGAAGCTCAGTGAATGAATAAGTGTAAAGCGTATCAGTAAATACAGGAGGGAATTTATCTTTCGGTGGAAATTCGATGATAAACGGAACAGATGACGATTTTCGATCACTTCCAACAGTTTCGGTCGCTATTACTTGACCGATTACTACTGTTTCTAGATCATCTTCCTCGATTACATCTTTATTAAAGGCAATTGTTGGTGGGTTGGATCCGTCATTGGTTAAAGTAAGAAAGCTTAGTTCATCACTAAGGGAATATTTAATTTCGGCCACATCATCATCGGGATCAGTGGCTTTTATGGGTGGATTATCTAATAGTTGGCCGTTAGAAGGCCAATCATTTAGCTTAAAATAGTAATTATTTTCTTCAAATACTGGAGGAAGAAGATTTTCTAATTCCACTTCCAGCGAAATGGTTAGTATTTTTCCAACAAGACCGTCGTTTGATGGTGTAATTTGAATATCGTATGTACCAGCTTTTAACGGTTGGGAAAGAAACAATACAATGTCATGATCAAACGACTTGGGTGGGTTTGTTGGATCAGGTACGGAACTCCATTGTGGATATGACTGAAAAGTTAGCATGTCTGGAGGCTCGAAACTAAGTGTTAAATTTTTTGCATTTTCTTCATTATAATCCGAGTCTGAGGTATGGATAAAGTTCTCCCGATTCCAATTGATTGGAATTCTTGTATCCCAATTAGTGGATATTTTAAATGTTAGAGACTCTTTATTAAATATGGGAGCTCTTGTATTTGTGTCTTTGAAGATGATTACAACTGTATTAGATTTTACTACAACATTAGTTTCACCAGGAGGCACACAATCGTAAACAAAATTTGTAGTTAACTCGTCAGTTCGCCGAATATCTAGAAAATCACTAAATTGATATCCTGTTTTGAACAAATAGGTATTTGGTCCGTCCCCGTCCGAGGTGATTTCTGCTTCTATATATTCGGTAAAGTTATCAAATCGAGGATTTGATGCAGTCCCATCTCCTATTTCTCCATTCCTGCACAATTTAGTCCAAGAAGCTAATATAATGATTGCTCAAAATGTATGAAGCTTCTAAACATTGAAATATGTAATTGCTTTCGTTATAAAAATGATTACGTACCAAAATACTCCGTCTGTGTTATCAGCCAAGTCGATAGCTATAATTCCAGAAATGTCACATGCATCTAAAAATCGGAAACAATTCTGTTTTTAAAGTTTATTTGATTAAAAGAAGCCTTAAAATATCCATGTGTTTATAAAAATTCTATATTTGGTACCTGATGAACTTAGATTTGTAATCAGAATAAGAATTGCAATCACTGTACAAAGCAATTTAAATTTAATCATTTTGAATCATTAAAAAATAATCACTAAACAGGTAAAAAATACCCTAATTATTAAATACTTAAAAATTTAAAAAAGTAAAACTCCCCAAGATCACTTGTAATAATTGTATAGTGTATAATACAACACTTATTAAAATCAATATATAAGAGTGTCACATAGTTCAGTTGTATGCAAATAAAAATGTTCCGAAAGAGACGATAATTTGATCATGAAACAATTATGATGGTGGTTGATAATAAACTGTAACATTAGAAATACCAAATTCCAATCAAGAATACAATAATGTCGATGCATATCATATAAATTATATTATCAAAGAACCTGGAATCATATCATTTGTCAATTGGTTAATAATTTTGGCCATGAGTAATTTTAAAATTTCCTTCGGTAAAGGATTCAGTAATAATGAAAGAAGAATTTAATATGGAATTTATTTAATAATATGCATTGGACATATTTTATCTATTTGGTGATAATTGAAACGAAAACGATGTTTTAATCTTTGTCATATCACAAAAAGGTGACGATATCTTTCCAAGTGATTAACTCAAAAGCAGTTTGTACTATGTCTCGATGCTGTTGGATTGGAGGTCATATAATGTATGGATAGATTGGTGGAGATGACAAATCCCTGTTCTGGTGATCGATAATAATATTGAACACGGTATCACTTTTTGATACTCATTTTTATTATTAAATTCGTCATCTTTTCATCATACGTAAATTAGGCAGAGATGAAGTTATGAGAGCACAAGATTAATTATTTTAATTTAATAAAATCAATCAAAAGTTGAGAATTTACTTGTTCAGATACATCTTTAGTGATAATAATTTGTTGAGTTGTGCGTACATAAAAACGCTTTTAGATGAGTCAGCTAGGTTCATCGACTTTTTGAATTAAATTTTTTTAAAAGTAGACTTTTTAGTTATGGGCTTTCATACTTGGTACTTTCACTTTAAGCTCCCTTGTCAATTTCGCTTGACACGTTAAGCTCCCTTGAATATTTTTACGATCCCTTGTAGCATATTCTCGTTCCTTGGAGTTATTTGCAATACATCGTCATCTACCCGTGAATGAACGTCCATGCATCTTTGGTAAGGGATTACGGATTGATTTTTTATTGTTTTTCCTGACACATCTAAAACAAATCGAAATTGTCTCTAGACTAATTATTTGACTATAAAAAAATCTATTGGACGTAGGCATTACGGAAGTGCACGGAAGTATAAACTTTATTATATTTTTGGAAGTAAATTAAGCATTGTAACATGCAACGATGCAACCCAGGACCTTGAAAATTATTGAATTTGATGAAAATGTGACTGTCCTTCAATAAAAAATATTTAAGAAAAATAAATAATCATACATGCATACTCATGCTTTAAATAATTAACCATTGTTTTAATACTCGTCTGCTTTACTATTAAGAACTTATTTGTAAATCCTTTTATTGCTGTAATAATGAACAATGGCATACGTTAAAGAAAAAAAGCTTTAAAATCATCAGAAAATTCCAAGCTACAATGAATTAATTACAAGGAAATATTTTATAATAACTATTGAACTAAAGTCTCTCTCAAAAGGGATATTCAAAAATTGATTTTTTGACATGAATATACAAATAGTTGTGTTCTTTGTCTTATTTTCACAAAGTTGGGCCTCAATATATGATACTGATTTTGAAGTCGAAGAAGTAGAGGGTAAGAAAAAGATTTTTGGTATTTTTAAATTATTTCAGGCACAGATACTTATTAAACTTTAACTTTGATATTAGCACCAGGAGAATTCGGAAATCAGAGATCGATCGGTGGGAAAGCAAAAACAGATGCAAATAAGCCCAGCACTGCTAAAAAAGCATTTCCATTTCCTCCTAAACCTGATCCAAAATGGAAACCAAAATTTGGCCCAGGAATGGAAAAATTGAAAATGCGAGGAAATGGAGAACATACAACTATGGAAGAACTTGCTGACTATTACCATAATTATGACTTTGAATTCCCTAAAAAGGATTACAAATTCCAAAATTTTGCACAAAGACATCAAGAGAATCAAAAGCTTCAAGTACAACTGGGTATAAAAGACAAGAGAACTATTGGATAAGTAATGATTCTGAATTGGGTAAAATTTAGAACATTTCTAGTACTAAGTTTTATTAATATTAGACTTGACGTAAAATTAATGGTTCAGTAAGTTTGATATTTTTGTTGACATGAAATAAACTATTTTAGAAACTTACAATCTCAAATTTTTTACTGTTTCCGTTGCATTTATCTAATCAGTATTTACATGTAAATCAGTATTTACAAAGTACATGTAACCCAATTAAATTTATATGCAATCAGTTTCAATAATGTTACGTCAAAACAGGCATCGTAATTGAAGATGTTTGTTTTGCACCGTGAAGGAAGTAATTGTCTATTACAAAATGCACACCGCCAACTCGTACAATTAATGAAAAGGTAGCATCAGAAGTTCATTAAGTTTTTAAAGATTTAATGACATTTCAAAATTTTAATTACAGTGGTTTCGATTTCTTTTCGTTCTTCATTGAGATTCATTGATAATTAGATAAAATTTGCTTAATAAATAAATAATAAGAACATTTATAACAACAAACTTTTAACCTTTGACCTACCACCAAAGTTTCGTGATGATTGTTTGATCGTTATAAAAACTTCCTGTACTAAGTAAGAGCCGCAAGTTGAAGAACGCAGAAAGTGAAAACAAATTATTAGGCGGTGTGCATTTTGTAATAGACAATTACTTCCTTCACGGTGCAAAACAAACATCTTCAATTACGATGCCT
>JAQGAA010002404.1:0-12755 GCA_034696425.1 Isotoma viridis | reverse complement strand
CTGATTCTGAACAACACTTTTAAACCTAATTTTTAACAAATTAAAAGTGAAAAAATTGATTATTTTTTATTTTTAACAAAAATCCACATACACCTCAACAAAATTCAACCAAAAATTTCCCGGTTTCATTCTAATCAATGAGTTTCAATACATTCAATCTTTTACGTTTTTCAGAGGCGTATAACAATATCCGGGTTTTTTATTTAAATTAAAAATGTTTTTTCCCTAATTAAAATCAAAAACTGACCCACGTGCAATTTTGATATTTACAAAAAAGTCGAACTTTAAAATCTAAAAATTAAATTTAACTTGTAATTTACTACGTCCAAATTAGTCTATGTATTAAAACGCATTGCAGAGACAGGGGATTTTGCGCCTCTCAGTGCTTTTTAGCTTTTTGCTTTGAATACACACGAAACTATACTGTTTGTTTTTTGTGTAAAAACTAGTTTAACTAGTATATATATATCTACTTCTATGGCCCAAATACACATTTCCCTAGCAATCCCTACTAAAAAGTCTCAATGTGAGCAGACACAGCAGAGAGGACAACAGGATTCGGTGTAGCCCACTGACAGACGCAAAGGGGAAGTTAGTAAAAGCACAAGTCAGATATTTTAAGTGGAAGAATATAGTAAAAGATATAGTATTTGAAGATATACATTCTGTTTATATTTCTCTGGAAAGGGCGAGTGCCATTTTCTCCAGAGACAGACTTATCAAAAGTTTTTATTCATTGGATTTTGAAATTTTAAAATTTTGAAAAAATGACAGTAATTACGAAACCTTTGACGAGTGAGAAAAAACCAGGAGACAAGGCTCCTCTTGTTGTTCCTGTTAGTGCTGAGGTGAGTGAAGACTGGAGTTTTGATGAATTTTGATTTTTTTTTGTATTTTCATGAATTTTGTATTTGTACATTTTTTTGTTTTTAAAAACTTCATTTATTAAAGTATTTTTGTTCAGACAGGACTTGATTACTCACTAGTTAAGTTAATTTTGTAATTTACTATTTTTTATAGCGTTTTATATGAAGTATTTGTGTTACATAGTTAGTTGATTGATTGATAGTTAGAACAAAACAATTGAACAAAAAATGAATGGTTTAATTGCTGCTGATGTTTTAAAATTTGCTGCGTACTCCATTATTTGTTAATGTGTAATGGTTTTTCTTAAAATGTGAATGTATATATTTGACATAGGGAGGCCTAGATGCTGAAAATGGAGGCCAAGGGACAGCAGGATTGAATGAAAGGTATCATTACATTCTTCGAAATCGGGCTGCTCGAGTATCGTCTGCAACTACGTTGTGTCTCCTCATCACAGCGCTGCTTGTTATGACAGTTGGACTATTTGGAGGACTTTATATTTACAAGCAGATGTCCAGAGCTAGGGTAAGTAATAAAGATTTTTTCGGAGTTCTTAAAGCTTACATGAATTTGAAATTATTATTAAGTGTTTCATCTTTGATCTTATTGTTAGCTTAAATGATTTAAAAAACATGGGAGAAAAATTAAAAATTAGGTTTGAAGATTGAATCTAATTTATGATTCCAAATCGAATTAAACTAAAAATCAACGAGGTCAGGTCTGCATACATGCATTTATACAGTTCATTTCAAATCATTTCTGCATTGGATTGGAAATTTGACTTTGTATGTATTTGATTTGAGAGCATCGAGATCGAGAGAACCATTATTTTCTATATAATAATAAAAAAATAGTTGTAAATGATATAGATCAGAAAGAAAAGAGTTATAAAAGATGACTTTCTCGAAAAATCTGCATATAATAATTCATGTAAAACCAATTATTGTTTTTAACACAAAATCATCAGACCATGAATTAAGGGTATAGCTTAGCATTACATGGATGAATGATTCAAAAGCATCATATTTCTTTTATTTTGTTTCAGTTCGAATTTCATTGAAAATTGAAAATTACTCTCATTGATCTGGATCAATGAGAGTAATTTTCAATGCGATCTCATACAACTCTCATTGATCTGGCTTCACTAAAAATCTAAGCCCTTGAACATTTTATGGCTTAAAAAAATAGGCAGAAAAATATTAGACTACAAATCTGCTTAACTCCTTAATTACAAACTCTAGTATTTAAAAGTAAATAAGCTTGTCAAGAAAGACGTACTAATTGATTTTCAGTAGGCGTAAAATAGTATAACCTATGTCTTCTGAACGTTTTTTTGAAATTGTGAGTCATACATACAGTTTATCTTAAAAACTAAAGATTAGAGCATTTTTCCACTGGTGACTGGTCATAAAGTAATTTTCATCACATAGGAATTACGAATTGAGTCAGTTTTATTACAAATCAAAGGTCTCTTTGTGTCTGTACACTGTACATTTCTACTGATACTGATTTCTTAGAATCATTTAAGTAAGTTCGTGGTTGATGTAGGGATTTGATTTGTATTGTGTAGTTAAATTTAATGTATCCGGTCACATTGGTTGGTTAATCTTGGCTTAATACTAATACGAGAAGAGATAAGAACATAACGTCATTGAAAAATTAAATAATAAGCTGAAAACCGTGCGTCTTTACGTTGAAATTTAATACTTTGAATTTCCGGCTAGATTTTTATAATCGCTTTTATTTTACTGACTTTTGTTTTGTGAATGAATAAAATCTAAGTTTCAGTTATCCAGAAAATTAAACAAAACTCGGCCAATACTTAAGAATTTTAATCAATTCAATGGGCTTAGGTTCGTTGCTTTTTGTAATCCGTTTCAGATTAAATGATTGTATTGACCCATTTCCAATTTCCAAGTAAAGTTTGTCGTTGTCACTGATTTGATAAGTTATCTCCGAAGGCTTATGAATTGAGATTATTTCTCGATTAATTCCCACAATTCCCAGTATCAGAGTGCTCTGATGAAGCAAATACTTGGAGTTACATTTAATGAACATTTTATACGGCTAGGAAGATTACTCATTTATGTTTTTCTTGTGTGATTACTGATACTCACGTGTTGATAAGTCATTATTAGTCATTTTTATCTTATAATGATAATGCATGTACCTATATTTATGTGTTATAGTTATTATTATGTAGACGCTTGTTACTGTTGCATTAATTATGTACACATTGTATGGCTAATTAACGCAACAAAAATCGTCTGTTCTTGTCTTGTCAGCATTTGCGAGTTTTGCAATATTGCAAAATTGCAATCCATGATATGATGCAAACTTATTAATTGTTTGAAATGTTCAAAACAGATACGGTAACATTGAAATTATAGCTGAGACATGTTTTTTTAGGTACTTAAAATGTTCAAAATGTTGAACTAGCAAAACAAGATAAAGTTTCATAGTATAGTAATTGAAACTTTTAAATCGAATTATTAGATTCTGTGGGAAATAAAAGCTATCATATTTCTAATGCTTCAATGTTTGTTGAGTTAGTTAATACAGACTATTTCCAATGCACATATAATCTGTGGGTGTATTGTAGTAGTATAGAGTTTGCCATTTGTTGAGTATCTCTTTTCTGTGCATAATTAATATAAAATTTGACTTGTGGGTTTGAATTTCAATGTAGATAGGTTTAATACTTTATGCTCTAGCTCTAACTGCTTAGTTAATGGCATAACTAAGCAAGCCGTTCTCTTAACTGAAACGGCTGTGCAGAAAAGATGAACAATAGCTCTGCTTTTTGCTGCGGAATAAAAGGTCACATTTAGATTTGGGTGATCCCAATCCTAGCTCATAATCAGTGACTGTAGATAATTGCACTCTTTCAGTCACCGTTAAAGTGTAGTGTTATTATTATTATTTAAAAAATTACCATGGCCATACCATGATGATAAATGAGCTTAATAAAGTTTTGCCTCGGTCTCAACTCAGAGTCTCTTCAGTGAGTAAAGGGAGTTAAAATGAATGTGAAGCAGTAGTCAGAAGCATGCAAGACTACACATATATTCAAAATGAAAACCTTGGAAATTAATGACATAGTGTTTGTTTTCGAGCACCTAATTAAAAACCCAGTTGGAATTTGATTACTTGGAAAATTAAGAGAAGGATGTGTGCTGACATGTACAGAATAATTCAATGCGGATTATAAATTACTTGTAAAACTGATACACTCGTTTTTAAAAGCGTATACAATAACTTAACACTTGTATGACACATCATACGATAAAGTTTAATCTTAAGTCATTAAAGGAATAGGCTGTGGAATCATTTGAGTGTAAAATATTTACAAATTATTAGAATTATTGGCCTAAATAAACCATATTTATTTGCCTTTGAAATAAATTGCCCTTGAAATCGGTTTCAATTTCTTTATGAACAGAAAATCAATGACGTTAATGACGGATAATATTATTTGCAATTTCAGCTTCAGAAATGGCGTGGATGGTGCAATGTGCCATACTACACAGAGTCTCCTTACCACAGTGGACGAATTGGTCAAAATGTTGGAACTGGTGAAATTTCCGATCCTCTTCTTAGCTTTCCTCAGCTCGAAAATGGATTGAAGAAGGTACTTTCCTCAGAATTTAATGGGGTGGTTGCGTCTAGCGTAGTATTTATTGTGTCATTTATTAGGCTCATTATTTTTGATTTCCCGTAAACCTAGTAATTGAAGGCATTGTTTCTTTAGTATGTATACCTTATATCTTTTCTTAACTGAGCATGTAAGGGAAATATATAGCGTTCAACTAAATTAGTTTTTCCATGGATGATATTATTTGTAAAGTAGTTATCTAACTCTAGTGGTGTATCTTTTGTATCGATCGTTGTGATAAATAGACCATTCTAAGCAAGCAGGATGTTTTTCTAGTAACCGTAGTCAGTAGAGAAAACGATCTATTTAAGTGATTCTTTTTTCTTTGAATGCTGGCATTGATTGACCGCTTTTCGTTATTATGATGCATGTAGATTGACAATGATGGCTTAAGTAATTGGTATGGTACCACTGATCCGGATGCTGAATCGGATTCACAGGCAGCTTCATCATTTTTTCGAGAGGAGTTTGAGATTGATTTGGAAGATGAAAAATATTCTAAAGTTGAAGTTCCGGATTTCAAGAATGGACGTCTTGGACGTTTCATTCATGAGTTTGATTCGGTAAGTTAAAGTTGAATGGAATTCCATTGATCGCTAAATTTTTTTTTTAATTGAAAGTGGTTGTTTTTCTTTGTTTTTAATTTTTTTGAATTCTATATAAAAATAGAATAAGACAGCTATTGTTGATCAAACTGGCAAACGTTGTTTCATCATGCCGTTGGATCGAGAACGGATTCTCCCTCCAAAGTCGATGTATGACATGATTGAAAAAATGTGGAAAGGTATAGTATATAACTTGCAAGGAAGTATAATCAGTTTTGAATAGTAATTCGATTATTAGTGAACACAATGGAATTTTTGCTTTAGGATATTATTCCGTGAACACTCACCGTGTCCGGGAAACCATGCGTGTCGTCATACCGGCTTTGGATGATTTATCGGATTTGGGAGAGTACATTCAGCAGGAATGCGAAGACAAAACGACATACCGCCTTGAGAAATCTACAGATCGCAGTAAGCATTATTTTTAATTGTATCTTTAACAATAATAACTTATAGTAATAGAAGATTTAATGTAAACCTCATTCAATTTCTTGCAGTTTACAAGAGATCTATTGTCTCAGGAAAGAACGAACTCCCATTCACCGAATTTACTGGATTGTCAACTATTGAGTATGATATTGTGAACTTGGGTCAGCTAGACAAAATCGAAGATCGTCGCCGCTAAAAGATATAGATTTATCCGTATCACTGATCTGTTTAAGTATTGTAAAGCATTTAACTTTTGTTAATTTAACTAGAACAATCATGAACAAATTACACAGTTTTCACCAGTGTCGAGTTCGCTGTACGTTATAATTATAACTATTGAGTCCTAACTAGGGCTTTGTTGGTGTTTATCTTCAATTAATTACTTATGACCCGTAGATTCTATAAGATTATGTTCCTTTGTCAATGTTTTCACCTTAAAGGTTAATTGTTAAAGTGCTCACTACTTGTTATTTCTACGTTAGTTGTATAATCGTTGGTGTGACATGTGTAAGAGTATTTACCCGGAATTGTACGCAAACACAATGTAGTATAGAGAAAACTCCATTTCGTAATTTAATTTTGCGCATTTATCCGTTCTCGTTTTGTTATTTTTATGCATTTCAAAGTTGTCCTTTTAAGTTTTTAGTGAAAATTTTGTACGCTGTGCAATTTTCAAGATTTTTTTGTAGTAAGGTAACCATGTACAAGTATAATAAGCCATGCCATTTTTGCATAATTTTCACAAAATTATCTGATACGATTGAAGGAGTCATGTATTGTTTTTTAATGTTGTTGATGACTAATTACTATAATATAAATCAATTGTAAGCATTCTGTTTCTATCTTAATTAATGACTTGAAGTTTGTCGTAGTTATTTCCAATGTAAGGTAAAATGTTACGAAGTCCTTCAACAATCAAAGATACAATATTACAATTAAATACACACTTTAGCTACGTGAATAGATTGTCCTCTTGTCGAGCTCACGAATTCGGTACTCTGGATAATGATGTTTTAACATAGTAAGGTTGTGAAATTGCAGGATGGCAGTCGCATGAAATTTAAAATCTACGAGTTATTTAATTTATTGAAGAGAAGAGATCCAACAGAGCAGCATAGTAATTGCTTTTTTCATGTGTATGTAACTCGGAAGTCGGAAATTTGTATAATAATGATAAGTACCAAATAAACACATTGATGTTGTATTTACCTATTATGAAATAAAAATGGTAAAATCCCCAAAAAAGATCAAACTTTTCGCAAATTTATTCAGGCGCATTTAAAGTAAAACTTACATTCTGCAAGTGTTATAATAATAATAGCTCAACGAACGCAGCGTCTCAAGCGAAAATCAGATAGGTAAACATTTTGATACTCCATTATGGATATGCATCCCCATTCCATTATTCATACCGTGCACTACATTGGAATGCAGGTAAACGAGTAGTGAAGGCATACTAATGTTGGTTGTTAGATTTTCTTCGTTTCAAATCGGTCTAGTCATTTCAAACATAGCATTATTGCAGTTAGATTTGTTTACACCTGACCGGAGGGGAGCCCTCGTAGCTATGGTTTGTAGAGTGTATGCTCAAAGCCTTCGTTTAATCCCCAACTTTCACCAATACCTCATCCCACATGCCAATACCAATCTTTGATCTCCAGAAACCCTTCAAAGTTGAAGAATGGGGAGAATGTATGTAGCTATCGAAATAGTTACAGAACCCTAGGCGGTAGGCAAAGAGAATAACTATCCGTTGAAGAAAGAAAGAATAAAGTTATTTCAAGGCAAGAAAGCTGACACAACGACTTTTGCTAGTTTGCAAAAACTGGAGCAACCAAGCCAAAGACAAGTCAAGAGAGAAAACAACGCAAATCCCATAAATTACGTGCTGTAATATTTTTCTCTGAAAACACTCAATGTTAAATAATCGATAAGGCACAGTTATCCTATAGATTTATCAAACCAAAATATTTTATATTTTTAGGCTTTTCCGCAATGTATTTTGAAGTTTCAAAAAAGTTATTAATTTATTTCAGTTCAGCCAGATTTCACTATGGGTAGCTTTAAAAAAGAAATTCTAATTCTATATCAAATTTCAAAAATCAAGATAATATAAATAGATAAATTTTTATCATCCAAATTTACAGAATGTCGCTTATACATACTTATTGTAAACTTTGGTGAAGCCTATTTACCCTTTGGGCAGTTACAATCAAACCCTAAACTTCATTTATCTATCTCACCAACAACTTATGGACAGAACAAAAGTACGAAAGTCAAATCAGAGCGAAAGCAAAGCCAAGTCAGGAAGGCAAAGAGGCATCAGGCAGGCACTTGTCCTTCGTTCTTTCTCTCTTGTCTTGTCTTCTCCGTCTTCTTTTCGTCTTTCACATTATATTCTTGAGTTCATTTGAGTGGAGTTGCCTCATCCACTTTCTCCAAGCACCCAGTCAGTTCTAGTACTGATAGCCATGGTAGAAATTTAGAAAACCATAGGACAACTTCGTTGCAAGTTAATAGCAGTGGTATGCTCAAGAGAAAGGACAAAGTTGCAGTAGTGGCATTTGGAATTCATCCAATAACATCTTTCAAGATGATCCCATCCTAGTCCCTTATACGCTTTCAGAGTCCTCGCTCTATACTTCTACTACCTAGATTAGGTACTACTTTACTAAACAGGCCAAGCCAAGTTGGTTGACTAGTGTGACTACGGTCTTTCCAGATCTTTGCTATTTCTTTTGCTTTCTACTATTATGTTAGAAGTTAGAACCTTCAAACAAGGCTTAAGAAGATTCCGACCTATCTATTCCACTACCTATTTTTCATGTACATATATTCCATATCCACACAACCATAAACTGACACTATTATCGTCTCGGGCCAAATACTACCGTACTATTATAATAAAATAGGCACTGCATACTCGTTTACTTGTATTCCAGTGAAAGCACAACCAAATACTTTAATAAATGTACCTTCATTCCATACCCACTACCAGTACATGTCATGTCACGCCTTATGGTTTTCCCAGGGTAAAATGTGTAATCAGAATCCAGTTTTGAGGAATTTGTATCTTACCAAAAGAAAAATAGCTTTAGTAGTGTTATCGTCCAGAGTAGTAGTAGTTCGCATAGCGGTACTGTAGTACTACTGGTCATATCCGTATCACTATCTTCCACTACCAGCTGCATTAGCAGTAGAGAAAGCAAGCCGAAGCACTCTAGCATTGCGAACCTAATGTCTCTGTATAAAGCTTAAGTAAGTAAGTAAGTAAAAGAGCCTTAGAAAATAAATGTCTTCTTATCCAAAATCCACATCCACCATAATACTCACATTCACCATTATACCATAACCATAGGTTGGGGTTCTCTATTCTTAAAGCTAAAACCATGAGTACTTTCACTACTTTCCCTTATATTATGCTTGCAGCATCACTTATAGTGTAGTGGTGGTGGTGGTGTGTCATCCAGCAGTATGAGAGTATACTATAGTGGTTGGTTAGTGGGTACACTGTGGTAGTAACTACTTACTTATACTTTCTTGGCTCAGTAGTCACTACCACCAGTATTCTAGAAGCAGTGGTGGTAGTCTGTTCATCGTATTTACATGCGTGAAATTAAACCTGGGTTTCGCAGTAGGCTTCATGGCTTCTAAAATGCAATTATGGGAAATAAAACCATCCTCTCTTAGCTTTCTCTTTCTTATTTTCTTTCTTTTTCTATCTTGCTTTCTTTCTCACTTTCTCTATCTCCCTCTTCCTCACTTAGGAAACTAGTATTGCGAGTAAAATACTATTATTTGACTAAAAGTAGACATGCCACATACACTAGTGTAAAGTATCTAGTGTGACATGAACTTGTATAATATGTAATATATGATATTATAAAAGAGAGTGGCTGGATGTTAGAACTTGGATGGAGTAGTGGTGGTAGACAAGAAGAATAAGACAGTAAGACATTCCACCACCACCCATGGTTATGATGATGAGGCTACTTTAGCCAACAATAGGAAAAAAGAGAAAGAATATAATTGGGTTCTTACTGTCACTATTATTATCTACTTACTGCGTGTACAACGGCTTCTTACTTCCTGTGGGTATATATTTTTAATAAACATTATCTCCACGTGTTACTTTTCAAGGGAAGTTCGGTAGTGGTGGTGGTAAGATGGTAGGAAAGGAAGAAGAAATAGGTAATAAATATTTTTAATCGTAGATACAATTGTGCCGATGGCTTAATTAAAAATTTAGTGGAAAAAGAAATTTCTTAGGTTTGGAGATGTTTGGAAATGAGACTAATTTCAAAACAGGGACATACATTTAGGACAGTAGTGTGAAAGATAAAATGTTATACATTTTTATAGTCTACTAAAAGTACATTATTTTAAATCTATTAACTGCATTAAAAATAATCTTTTAACTATATTTTAAATTTAAAAAAAATCTATTAACTTCATTTATAAAACCTTTTACCTATATTTTTTAATTCTACTAACCATCATCTTTATCTATTATCTATTAATATCTTTTGGTTTAAAATCTAATTACTACATTTTAAAAATCAAAAACTCACTTTAAAAAAATGCTTCCCAAGTGAAGCATGCAATAAAGAAAGCAATTTTATTTCATTAAAATCCAAGAACTGCCGACATCCACCACTTCTCCTCAACAATCTATTAGCGACAAGGAGAAAAGGGATGAAGAAGCTAGTAAAGTATTTTATTTTGAAAGTCACAAACACCTATAATATACTAAAGTAGTCTTACATATATACCAACAATACCAAGTGAATTTTAGCCGTAATATTTGTATAAGCAAGATTGCATTAGAGAAAGGAAATGAAGCCTATGTTAGGTTTTGAACTCTTTGTTGGAGTTGGACAGTGTGCATTTGTGCATGGACATTTGGGCTAGTGATATAAAGAAGTTATATTGAGCACTACAGAAGAATTTTATACCTTTGGCTCTACACTAATACTACTTCCTTTGAAAGGGCAAATCTATTGAAGTTTGTTGGAAGTCAAGTGAATGGCACTCTATGTGAAGTGAAAGTAGCCTGTAGGTAAAGAAGTAACTCTAAGGGTAAGTAAGTAGTAGTAGTGGTTGTAGTATTAAAAGTAAAAAAGAGACGGCGAATTTTGGGTCAGTGGATTGGATGGATTAGATAGATCAGAGTTAGTAGACCAATAAAAAGAGGTGTGGCCAAACTTTACACATTTTCTTTATTTACTATTCCCAAGTGAAATCCAATGTCTTTAGTCCTTGGCATCCTAAGTTACAAGCTTAAACTTACGAGAGATCTAACACACTACATCGACATCCGATGAGACTGGTCTATCTATTTGGTCAGTAGTAGTAGTAGTCGTTATGTGAGTGAAAGTGTGAGTTGAGTAGAACCCGCAGTAGTATATTGATGATTCTTTTGATTGTTCAGAAGTAGCCGAGACTACATCCTGTCTTTTCCCTAATGATGGTTACTTATTTGGACCAGTAGTAACCAATCGCTTGCAATTACTTGGTATTAAATTGAATTGATAAAATTTATATGAATAAAGTTTGCCTTCTTCTATTTCAGATAATTTTGAGTTTTTGGTATTATTTACTTAATACTTGAGAGGTGACCATGTTTGGGAACCTCATGGGTATCAAATTTAATATTTAGGAGCTTTTTGAACTTTTTGTAATAAATAGTATACGTACTACGGTTTATAAGCTCGTTTAAGCAATTCTATATAAACCTTTCCCAGATACCTACTTCTAAATGATGAAATTTGATAAAGCAGATACGAATTCATATAATTAGATTAGCATTGACCTAATCCCATTCGTCTGTGTATCAGTTAATCAAACATTAATCTCAATAGAGCAAATATCAATTTCATAAGCTTTTTATTTATATTAAGTAGTGTCAATTACTCTAAGCTCTTGGTTCTTGCTAAATCCAAGTATCTAATAAGTTATCTAAAGTATTGGACAGTAAATCCACAATTATTACACATATTATAATACTCATAGTTTGCGAAAAGATTATAAGTTATATCTGGGGGGTTCATCAGTTTTACCACTACCATTATTTTCATAACCCTGTGAGATTTCATACGAAAAAAAAGTAAAGTGTGTGCATTAATCGAGATAATCGAAACGGATAGGATGAAGGGGTTGAGAATCATGAGAGTCATACACAATACAACTCAACCTTCATGCATGTTAATGTAAACTCGGATGATTATTATGAGATCTCATTTTTCATAATATAAAACTAAGTTTATATTCTATTTTCGTATCTATCTAGATTATATACTGGAAAATGTTTTTACTAAAGTACACACAAGCTTATCGCATGGACTAGCACATCGTATCATATCACATCAGAGAAAAAATCATAATAATAACGGTAGTAGTGTGTAGCAGCAGAAAAGAAGATGATGATGATGATGATGATAATCTATATCAATTTTATTTTTCTGCACGAATTGAGAATCCGTATGTGCTTTCCTAACTTGGTTGCTTCAAGTGGATGAGCTCGAGCGTGTGAATACAAAGCTCTCTGAGATGAATAATATGAGTTTTAATGAATCCAATTGAGTCAGATTGGATTTTTCTCCTCATCATCTCTCTTCTCTTCTGTCTTTTCCTTCTTCCTCAATTCTCAATAATAATAATCTCATATAGTTCTTTTAGTTTGAATCACTCATGCAGTAAAATCATCACCATCATTACTTTTAAAAACTGTAGTAATAAATCCCCGGTTGGATTGTAGAATTTACAAAGAGTTCTCAACTACTTGGACAAAATATTTGTCAACTAGATAGATACTTACTAGTCTAGTCTATGGGTATAGACCGATTTACCAGATTTAAAAAAAAATTAGAACCCCTGGACCTTATTATAACCCGTTCATGATGATAATTTCAACATTAAGAATTTTTTCATTTTTGAAGGTATTTGGGATGGAATTAGAAAAGACAAGTTTTAAAGTTTAAAGTTTAATAGACTTAAGTGTTTAAATGTTGAGGTATAATTGGTTTCCTTATTCCCTAGGTGTTCTATAGATTAAATTACGGTATACAATTGCTTACAAATGTATTTTAGTGATGCGTGTATTCTGAGCTTTAGTTACCCACCACCATTACCATTAGAAAATGCCTACTTCTTTCTAAACTTTCTACTATTGTCTATCCATGTAGTTGAACAAAGAAGAA
>JAQGAA010002403.1:0-12756 GCA_034696425.1 Isotoma viridis | reverse complement strand
CTTCTCTTGTTTCCTTCAAATTAGATACAAAACAAAACCCGATCCATCTCTTACGAAATAACTTAAATCTCATTATTTTCTATGAAATTGATACTTGAGTCCCAACTAAAACCTTTTTTCCTGTCTCCTTTCAAGATCATCATAGGTAGTAATAAATTGTGCACTTTGTACTCGACTTGGCTCACTAGAACATTAATGCATCTGACATCTCGTAATAACGCGTTGCTTGTCACTGTAATGAAAGTTCAATGAAAATGAAGTAAAAAAACCTTATCACACCTAGAAAGCATTCTCAGTAATTGATATCACGATTCAGCAAGCATCAATTTTGGTTTAATTGCAGGCAAAGGGACTCTTGGCATTGGTGATTGTGACTGCATAATAAACCAGTCTTGATTGGATGTTCTTGTTGTATTCCATTTGTGTGCTAATGAACTGATATCCCATTAAGACTTCAAACATAATTTTTTGTATAATAAATTTGTGATTTCCTACTTCCAAGAACAATTCTTAGCAAACTATCATAAATTCGAGATGGGTAATGTAATGATACTTTTGAAATGATATTAAAATTATATGCAAAGGTGTTTTTTAAATTGGTTTTTGGGTGTCTTTGATACAGTAACGGTATACTGTTAACTGAGAGACAAAGACTAGGTAGTTTAGCCCACGTTCCGAAGGTGCATGTGTTAAAATATTTTAGCAGAAAGTGGTTTTACATGGATGTACAGTATTTCAAAGCAATACTAGTATTTCAGCAAGCAACAGTATTATTGGAATGACATTGCATTGTAGATATTGGTACTATGCATCTGCGACCTGCACCTCACACTTGATACCTTTTAGGTACTCATGCTGATATCTTGGAATCGTGGTACCACTTAACAACTTCAAACAAAATTTAATTACCACAGGACTTCGGGTCCAAGGTTGATGTTATAGTGATAGCCATGACAGTTTGTTCATTGACAGACAAAGAATAAGCATTTATTTTGTGTTAGCATGGTACATTTTCATGTATGTAGTGTTCAATGTTTCTGTGGCTGAATTTTCAGAATTATGCCACATTTTCTAGTACTTGTAAATCATATAAGCACTTCTGTAAATGAGAATTCTACATACATTGCATAAGCAGTGAAGATTTTATTTTAGTAAGCTGTATGGTTGTCTTGTATAGGTTCACATTTAGATGTATAAACAGTTTTCGAAGTACTTAATAATGAGTTTTATTTAATATGATGCAAACTCAGAATTCGAAAAGTGTAGTTATTAAGGTAAATTTTCGAAAATAATTTACATTTTAAAGAATTTATGAAGCGAAAAAAAAAAATAAAATAAACTCACTGAGACATTTAAAATCAGATACTAGTCTACCTAAGGTATTTATTATTATCGAATATTTAAAATGGAATTCGGTTTAGTACGGTGATTTTCAATAAAGCTCAAGTAAATACTTCACCCATGTGAAAAATAAAGCACCCCATAGGAAAATTCCAGCCTTCAAACACACACTTCAAACTTCTCATGTCTTCTTATCCTAATAGGGATTTCAACAATTTAGGCTAAAGCCGCCCTTGGGCGATATGTTTTAAATGGGACAGTATTCAATCAGACAAGAAAACGTGATTTACACTAAAAAACTTTATATCTGCAGATATCACTGAAAATGGGATTTTGTTAACATGCGACAACTCAATTTCAAATACAGAGTAACTATTTTGTATTCAAATATCTAACCATTCATTATCAACCACATAATCCTTCAAGCACACACATGTCCTTTGTGAGCATTCCAGGAAATCATAATTAAAAAGGAGTCACAGTTACAAACCGTGATAATCATATGTTATCAAGCGATTTGAAAAAGTTATGCTTGATGATATGCAATCCTCCAAGCTATAGAACATGTTTGCCTTTATTATTATCATTATATTCCAAGCTTCTATTTACATTTTAACTATCAATAATAATAACATATCAGAGAAAGGAAACAGTTACAAGGAAGAAGAGGAAAGATGAAACTGACCCGACTCGTGCGACCACCGCTGAGAACTATGTTATGCACACAAAGTCACAAATCCTTATTAATATTTTCTTTGAGAAAGCCAAGCCAGTGGCAGTAGTTTGTATGATATGCCTAGAGGTATTGTATAACTGTTTTATTAACTAGAATGTTAAAGATTAATATAGGGTTGAGATGAAAAGTGGTATCTAGGAATTATATAAGCACGTGTGGTACTAGTATTTATCTAGGCGTAGGTCTTATTACCCTCAAAATCCTTTCATTATCCTACCGTTTCCTGAAGTGTGACCCTCAGAAACGTCCTCAACCGTTAACATTCAAGAATTCATTATTGTACAATGATGTACACTGTTAAAGAGAGTAATTACACGTGCAGCTTTTAATTTTCATAGAAGGCACAGTTTTTTACATAACTTTTAGCGATTCTGGGTACATGAAGGTTTTGACTTGCTTATTTTGATACAAATTCAAGGGAAAATGGGTAGCCATTGGCTTGATTGTCAGAAATTTATTTTTACTATTAATCGATGCTTGTGCTACCTTTTATCTAGAATGCATTGACTCAACCTAGAAATTCAATTTTAGCAATTAATTGAGAATGTTATTCCATTAATTAAATTTTCTACGAAGCGTTTGCCAAATATGAGGTAAAGAATACATAATTAAAAGTAAGGCTTCCCATGCATTTTTCCTTGTTTCTACATATCCTTCTTAAAACAAGTATAAGTAGAGTTACACCTTTAATTAAATGGGGTTTTCATACATTTACTTGTACATACAAAGTTTTTTAAGTCGCACGCTTCAAAGTCACACCCGTGCCACCACAGCTATTGCCAACAACATTAAAACACAAACAAAAAATAGTTATCTCCAAATAATAATAAAAATGTAATATGCAATATGAATATGATACGTAATTAAGTGCACATGTTCTTATTCACAAGGATAAAAAAGTAACTTCGAAATGTTATTTACCAAGAAAGCATCTGCCTCCTTGAGAATAAAAGACTGTAGAAAAATGTCCCCTTTGAATTATTAAAGGAATGCGCAACATGAACAAGATGAATGTAACAAAATATTTTGTATTACAAATATTGGGATGCTGAAGAATTCAAGAATGTCAATATGAAAAAAGACTTAATGAGGATTCCGAACAGCAGTCGACCAGAATCTTTTGAGAGAATTTTATTAAATCACATGTTAGCATTTCACTTCCGAGGATTTCGCTATAGGGACACCTGTAATTCAGGTACACGTGCCGTTTAAAAACGAGGCTTTATTTGTTAAAGATATTAAAGATGTAATGGAGACCAACATATTGTGCTGTGTATACCTTTTATTACAAGATGTCAACAGCAAAACATTAAAATAGGCTTTATTTACTAGGATTTTAATGTAAGCTTTTCAAAATTCATCGCGTGCAAGATGAATTATTAATAGGTGTACCAGGATTAGCCTAAATAGCAATATAAGTATGAAATATGTTTTCTAGACTATATTTTGGTTAAAACGAAGTAGGTAGTTATTAAAAATTAATTTATGTACAAGAAGTAGAATTATTCACGTTCTAAAAAGTGAACGTGACTAATTTTTATGCAACATAAAGTAACTCTAAAATAACATAGTTGACAGACAAAACTAAGGAAGGAACTTGGAGAAAGCTACTTTAATCAAATTGCCTTTCAATTAAGGTTGGATTCGTCTGAGTTTATTAATTTGGCTTAAGTTCTGAGAAAAATACGTTCAACCAGTAAATAATTTTTTAAAGTAAATGTTAAACGTGATTTTAAGCAAGCAAACTATTTGCCAATTTCCTTTACAACGCTTTTTACAAATTAGCAAGTACAAAATTAGTGAAAACGGAAGTGCGACAGTGCGGGGTTTCTTATAAAGTTAAGGAAATTGAATTAGGTACTTTAAGCGACTTGTGCAAATCTTTTCACTGCATTTAAAAGCACATACAACTACTAATGGGAAAATCTTTCCATCAGAGTTTCATAAGATTTATCTTTTCAGTTATCACTCGTAAATTTTTACACATCTTTTCAACCAAATTGTTTGAGTTTAAGGGAGTCAGGAACTTCAACCATTATTTTAAAAAATTAAATAAAAATGCGCAAGCTAATGCAATGCCCCAAGCCCCATGGAACTGTAGCTACTGTAAAATAACCGTATACATATTTTTATACGTAGAACAACTAAATAAATAAGTTTAATATAGCTCATATGATGAATAGAAAGTGTGCAGATTATTTTTTATTTCATCGAATCCAGAGGTCAAATTTCCCTTTTGTGACAAGTGATCCATTAAATCCATTTGTACACGGTGAAAGGTTAATTTGACACGTATTCTATTTCCCTCATACACATGAAACAAACAACTTTTTTCTCTGTAAACACTTATTAGGAAAATAGTGAAAGGTGAAAGCAACGTGTCCTTTTTTTACCTTGAATCACAAGAAAATGCTTTTTAAGCATGGAATTTGCTTTCACTGAAAGTCCAGTATCATATAAAGCATCCTACGCGATCATATTACATATAAAACTAATAAACAAACCTTGACTCTCACTGTCTAGAACTAGAGAGAGATAGATGCAGTGAACTTATATGACCCTTATTAACTGCATGACCAACCAACAAATGATATCTCTACAGATGACACTTATTATCGAAAGGAAATCTACCGTTATTATTATTATTTTCTAATTTTTCATCTCCCGTTTCACAATAATGTTTTTCTTCGTCAAACAGTATCACCTTGTATAGTCTACGTAAATAGACTATAGTATTCGGACATCAAGCCAACACGGCACAAGTGCTAGCCAACGTTTTCTATTATTATTGTTCATTCTTGGTAACACGTCTCAATAGGTTATCCAGGGAATAACCTTTTATCCCTGAATAATACTTGAGATAAACATAAATGTAATAACACGCTGGAAGGGCATGTTTTTTTCTGATGGATTTTCTGCTTGGTCAATTCAAATCATTATTATGTCAAATATAATGTTTTTAAGACAATGGGTTTACTCACTTGAATTCATTCTGATGGAATGTTTTGTCATGTTTGTAATAATCTTTGAGAGTTTGATAAACACTCATACAATACCACTGAGAGAAAAACATTTACGATGTAGAGACTAATGAAGGGAGATGAGGAGTCACTTGAAGTAATTGGAAATTGCAAAATAAACAGTCTTAGTAGTTCAAACACCAAACGCTTTTAGGACATTTGTTCTGGGTGGATGGTGTTACTGTTTTTAGAGTGATGAAAAACATTATGTCTTCCTTGAGTTGTTGTACAACACTTAATTAATTCAAATATTTGAAGAATTTGCTTGTGTATGAAAGTATGATCAAGCAAGTATTTTTGTAATTCAAGCATTAATATTTTGTTTGGTTCATTTTAGCCCGTTTTTTCATAGTTTTAATACTGAAATTGAGTCCCGGGCTCAAAAGATCAAAGTCCTGTAGTAATTAAATTACTATAAGAGGTCTACAGTCTACATAGTTATAAATTCAAACTCGCTTTAGTTCACCCTTTCTCCATGCATGAAAATGATCTTGGCTATAGTAACACGTATTTAAAAAAATATTCTACGGGTACTTTGTATGAATTGTGTTCAATTTTATTCAGTCAGACAAGCAGTTTAGTTCCATCTCATGAAAAAGCTTAACTCTGTGGGTATAATATTTCAATTTTAATACATAACTGGTAATGACATTTAAAAATAGAACTTGAATTTGAATAGGAAAAGCTATGTAGTTTTCCACTTCATTTTAAGAACTTTCTACAAATTTTAATCTACAGGAGCATCCCATAGTCTCTTTATTACCATTTCTATGAATAAGTATGAAATCGTTATATGTTGTTGGATGTAGAACAAAAGTTCCAAAGTCCAACGGTTAGCTATCATCATTGAGCTATAGACTACAGAACTCGCTGTCATACTGTTCAAGCTCAACAGGTTTTCTTATAAAGTAAAACATGAAATGACGGTGGAGTTAGTAGTGTAATAAAGTGAAAGCAAGAGATGAACAAGAATATTCTGTATGAGAAATTGCATGGTACATTATTATTATTCGGAAAGTTATAATGAACCTTTAATAAGCTTATTGACGGATTTTATGCTTTTAGGAAAGACGAGCTTTGAAGTTGAAAGAAGCCTTAACCAAACAAAACTCGGGTGGATGATTGAAAAATAATATTCATCGCTACCCATAACTACTTTGAGTGCGATAAAGGCTTTTGTGAATTACAATAATGGGCTTACCTGAGCATGAAATCACGAGCCTTTCACGATCTTCATGTGTGATTTTCTCATGTTCGTTCGTTCAATATATTATATAGAGTCTCATTTTATGTAAATATATAACCCACGGACTTTCTCCTATAATAATAATTTGTTTTTCCCATCCTTGGATATATATTAATATAATGTGCTTTCTATGTGATGTTGGCAATACTTAACCACAACTTTCTTTAAGATTGCTTTGAAATAAGCACATCATTATAGGAAATAACGAAATGACACCAAATTGCTGTCATTACAGGTTATTACTT
Source organism: Isotoma viridis (assembly GCA_034696425.1). Lineage (NCBI taxonomy): Eukaryota > Metazoa > Arthropoda > Collembola > Entomobryomorpha > Isotomidae > Isotoma > Isotoma viridis. The sequence continues at coordinate 6,168 of JAQGAA010002403.1, read as the reverse complement.
GTATTGAACTGCATAATGGCATCAAATGTTGTCGAGTGCAATCAAACAGTAAGTTGTATTCGAAATTTGAACGAGTTCAAATGTGACTGACGAAATAAGATATAAAAAGTATGGAGAAAAAGTGTCTCAGACTTTCTAAACTAGACTTTGTTCATGAATAATATATTATTATAAAATACATTACGATGATTGTTGCTTGTTCAAGTGGATTTTACCCTTTGAATTAAGTAAGTTGAATTAAATAAGTTAGACTTTGGACTACTTTGTTTGTAATGAGACAAAAGAAGAGACAAATTATGTAAGAATTTTGGAGTTGTTCAAAAAACTGGTTTAAGATGTTGCATAATAAAATAGCAATTTTCAACTGTTGCTATCACCTTCACTTTTATATGAAAAATGCTGCTCCATTAACATCTTATTCTGGGATTAAAAGACGCCAATATACACAATTAATCAAATATTTCCTTATACTAATTTACAAATAGAATTAAATTTAGCGTTATTGCTTTTATTGTCCAAAGTATAATCTTCATAAAACTTAAAACAATGGTTCTATCAGCTTACAAAGGAAATATTAATGAATAAAATCATCATAGCCCATATTATACAGAAAGATGAAAAGTAAATGGTTGAGAAACAAACTCGATATCATTTTCATGAAGGAATGATGGGTTGTGGAATGATGGTTAAATTCAGTATGTGTACTTCTTACTAGGCCAATACATCCGTGTTCTATTCACAAATCCATGAAGGAATGCGGGTAGTTCATTCCTCCCAGTGAACGTGTGTTTTTTACCTAGTTTTTTTTTTCATTAAAAAAACCTGTAGAGTTGCAGAAGTAGGACTTTAATTGCTTCCGCATTCAGGGGCATTTATCACCTCATCATCTATGTTTTAGAGGTAATACTCTTATCTTTATCATCATTCCTTCATCATCGTCATTATCATCATCATTAAGATGATTATTTTACATCAATGCTGTGTTATTGCTCTTTAGGCTTTGGACTTTCTACTGCCGTTTTTATTCCAAGTTTATGGAAAAAAATATATATGTATCGATCTCTTTTTGCACGTATTGCATGAATATGTTTGAACGCTTGGGATGACTCAAGTATTTTTACAAAACTCTCCAGGAAAATCCTCGTCTTTTACAGTTTCGTTTGTTTTACTCTTATATGATCTGAAAAACAATAGTTAATTAATTACGCAATTCATATACATTTTCATTGTCTCTTTTTGTAAGCAGGTGTGTCATCCTTGGCCCATGCCCTGCGTGGGCAAAAACTGTAGAAATTGAGAGAAAGTATTACCTATACCTACCTATGTGAGTTTACTTTTAGTGCAAATTCGTTTGTTCCGAAAGTGAAAAAAAATGATTAACAAACTATATGTTAATTATTACAAAGTTCATTTCATAATCAATTGCGTTTCATGATGATAAACTATAATGAATTTAGTCAAGCACCTATATATTCATTTTATCATTTCATTACAATGCAGATGCATCTTTTGAACATGATGGATATTATGAAACTTGTGTTTGAATAATAGAATCTAATAAACTAATATCAATTAAAAAACAAACAGATGATACTTAGAAACTTTTAAATGGTTTCTGGAAAAGGTGTATGATCATTATAATTAAGAAAGCCAGAAAGCATTCTTATAAAGCATATACTGCATGAATCACTAATTCAAAGATATGACAAGTCAAGTAATACGTGGGAGACTTCAGATTTTAAAGGAAAGAATTGCCTTAGATTGATTTGGGTATGAGACACATAATAATAAGTTTTACAAGTACAATGCAGAAGTTTCAAAGGTAAATATATAATTTGTTAAAAACAATATGGTTCCACCTGATGTTTTATGCATTGAACATTAAATGACTGTTATTAAGAGAGCTCTGTCTCTTTTTCCATTAACCTGCAAAAATAATTTTTAAGAATTCATTGTCAATGCAAACACAAAACAATAGCTACAAATGCTTAGGTTAATAAAATTTTGGTTATAAGTTTTAGTGTAATATTCAAAATCCCAACTGTCATGTTTTTATATGACCACTAATTTTGTGTTGTGACAGTCAAAAACATGTCATGTCCATATAGCTTTAGGATGAAGCCTTCATCCAACTTTCATTTCCAAACTTTAGCTGATCAAGAATCTCTGCGACGAACCTAAGAAATTTGCCTCTGTTAGTACAAATAACAAAATGTTTTTCTCTCAAATGAAAATGAATCAAATGTCAAACCCTTAATACGTGGTTAACCTAAAATCATTTTCACTACCCGTTAGTAGCCGTCCTTAAAGCTTCACGCTTCACTTCATCACTACAATGCAGTCTCTTAACCACAATTCATATTACATAAATAAAACAAGCTACCACTACTACTACCATTCCATGACAAAATACAAATGATCGTTGGTATTGGACGATGCCACTGCTGAAGATAATCGTTTGATTGACCCACTAACCCAATAGTTTATCTTTACAACTTTTCCATCTTAGATTCAATTCCTTAACCTTATACAAACAACAAGCTTTATCACTTTCATTCTTCATTATTATTAGCAGATTAAACAAGTCAAGCCTGCATACCGCAAGAATCGTAAAAGTAGTAGGCAAATAAATAACAAATAACAGAACTTTTTTATACAAAGATGGACGACAGCTTTGAATATAAACCGCATGGGTTTTCTGGTATCTTTACACTCACAAAAAACCAATACCCTTAGGTTTTGGATGAAAGGTTTAGATTTTTTGTACTCCATTCTAGCCTGACCTCGCAATAGTACTTTTGTGTGCTATGGGAAAAGTTGATGACGCTTTGCCTCGCCGAAGAACAATACAACTAGAATAAGAGTATACAGATCAAGAATACGTTTTTCTAAGCGTTAGATTACATCCGAAATCAAAGAAAGAATCTCTCTCCCCTTAAAAGGTATATATCAGATAAGCAAATATTGGAATGAGGTCATGGAATAGAGTTCACACTTGAGAATACAATTCCCATTCTTCCATTGTATTCCATAATACAGTGTACTACCCAATTTATATTGTACTACTTGGGGTAATTTATATTTTTAAGGGTAATGCATAAATCACCTGTTATCTTTTGTTAAAAATTTAATTAGGGGTTTCGTTAATGTTGAACCTTGTGTTTCAAGTGCTACACACCCTTAGCAATATTGTTACCAATGGCGTATGGCTTTAAAATACATTTAGAAACCAAGATTGTACAATTTGGCCACTTTAAACAACCTCTCATCCATATTTCAGTAGTACTCTCTTCTTCTTAGAACTACTTTAAAATGCACATAAGGTATTGTTAGTACAATGAGTCATTCTGATTTTGACAGAAAACAACTATGTTACGTAATTTATGACTGAACTTCCGTACTACGGTTATGGTTAGAAGTGAAAGTAAAATGTGTGAAAGATTATCATTCTATTTGTACAAGGAACTTCTACCGGTTTTTCTACCCGGTATTCGGCAGAATGGACTATAACAATAAAAAAAATATAACCAACCTAGTAGAAATGAATGCATTGGACGGTTAGATTAGATTTCCTATTTCGTTCCATCTACGACATACGCCTACCAAGTTACCTAAGTGTGTACATTGTAAAAAAAATTGGCAGAGATTCCTACCGTCATTACTCTATCTACCACAACCAAAAGTTATCTAAAACCAGTACCAACACCACTAAGAAAAGATTTAGAAGAGTAATGGGAAAAACCTTATCGTTCTGTTTCGGCTTTTCTTTAAATCGTTTTTTCACTACTCCTTGATTTTTACGTACATGTCGAGGTTACCTTTTTTCCATTGTGTATTGATGTTTAATTGCCAAAGGGTATTTGTTCTTTGATAAAATTGTTTAATATTTATGTAACGATAAAATTTAAATAGTAATTGTGATCCATGAACATGAGCTGGCTGTTTGGCTTGAGTCAAGAGCAAAGACGCTAAGATCAAGAAGGAATTGAATGCAAAAACCTCGCCCTACCGCAAGCACAATTGAATATGTCCTCAGCCTAGTGAAATCTCTTCCAAGTTTTTTTTCTCATACTGTTTTTTATTTATCATTGGGATACAAAAGTAGCAGGTGAGATTATTAGACCGATTATTCATCTTAAGGTTTTGAGCCTTGAATAGTTCCATGAGAAAATGTTTGGAATTTGCGTATAGTCTACTTTTTAAGAACTAAAAACAAATGTTTAAGTACGAAGGATTAATTGTGTTTACTCTTCTTGTTGGAAACGAAGCGAGATTAATGCGTAAAATGAGATTCCAAGATTATTTAGAATTTTAACGAAATAATATGATAGAGGAAATTATGTTTAATTATGTAATAATTATGAAATTATCATTAATAAGGAAAATGTATGACTGTGAGAGTAAAATTTGTATTTATAGTAACTTGATTTTAAATGATATCTTAAATAGATAAACCCGAAACTTGTGCCGAAACTAAAACTTAAGAGTGATATAAAACCAACGCTAGGAACTTTTCAAATGAGGAACTTTGAGTTAATCCTAGTCTACAATTTATCCAAACCAAGACATTTGACATGAACATGACCCAATATAACTCAAGTTATTATTTATTCAAGCTCAAATAATAGCTGTTGAACTCAACCTAGATTTCCTAATCCTTTGCTTGAAACTTTCATTATTCAAATAGAAAGTTGCCTCTAATTGAATACTATGTGATTGGGTAGTTCAAGTCAAAACCAAGTGTCTGAAGGACAAAGATCGCTAAAATATTCATAGATAATTCGGTATGCCAAAGCGTGACAGACTTGTGGCAATGATTTCAAAGGAATTCGGTCCAAAAGCTTCTAATACAAATTACAAAATGCATGCAAAATAAAGTAACAAATTGCCAGGGCAAGGTGCAAAGACCGTAAAAAGCGAAATGGTCCTATATGTCTGCCCAAATATACTAAACACTAACTATCCATAATATCAGTCTGCACAGTGCCAAAACCAAGACCACTACTAACTTTTTATTCACTGTTGTAAATGCCTAACTCAAAAAGATAGTTGTGGGACCAATATCCCACCATTATTAGCATCATCATCACATATATCACAAGAAGTAGACAGGAAAAGTTGATGATGGAAGTTGTGTGTAAGTGTAAAATGAAAATGAATTTTGATCGAGACCTTGTCCCACATTCAGTTATCTCGAATTCCGAATACCACGAACATCTCATCATCACATCATGAAGGATTACTACAATGTTATACATATTCAACAACTAAAGTACACTTACCTCATTCATTCAATGTTTACTAGACGCATACGAAGTTAGTTTATGAAATCAACTTGGTATTACTCCAGTTTTGAAGTTTTTTTTCTCCTGAGAACTAAAAATTACCCAAGCAATAGTGTATTCAACTTTTTTGTTCTTTAAGTTCTTGCCTTTTGTAGGCAAGGGTTGCTTAATGCAATTTTTTAACCTAAGAAGATTTCATGAAGTAGAAGGTTGAAAGTCAACACTGAATGAAAGGGTTGAGTGAACAGAAGTACAATATCGTATAAAGTAAAATGTTCTTAAAGTAATGTGGTGAAAGTAGGCCCACCAGTTCTGCTAAATGTTCATTGAGGCTTTTTAGGCCAAAAAGTACATACCTAGTGCATTAGTGTTATGGGAGTATTCCACGAAAGAGCCATTTGCATTTGTAGGATAATATTTTCGTAGACATAATATTACCATAATAATATTATATCATATATGAAGGGAGGAATCGTGTATCATATTAATTATGGATCGTTATAATTCTCGAAACTAATGGTAATCAGTTCCGTGCCGGAATTATCAAATATATGAAAATGCTCGAGTAACTTCGGCTAAATAGATAAAATGACAATAGGCGACTAAAAGGGATAAAAATTGTTTATAATTATAGTTCCATCGTTTCTAAATTCACTTGAAAAACAATGCTAGACTAGATTGGCAGGAATTGTTTATCTCCACCTGTATCAACTAAGCACAATAGCTTTGATTCATTTTCCCAGGTAAAATAAAATCTGTGTCAAGGATTTTAGTTTGAAATTTGCTCAAATTTAGATAGGCATGAATAGCTAAAATGTAAAGATCTTATGACCTATTCAAACTTTAATTAAAGTGAGTAATATAAAGATATTATAAGTTGAAA
>JAQGAA010002402.1:0-12762 GCA_034696425.1 Isotoma viridis | reverse complement strand
ATACCTTGAGCCTTTTGTGCAAAACTGCAGAGAAGAAGCTATTCATATTATAATATCCCCCCTTGCAAGGATTGTGTTATTTATGCAGAGTGCTGGTGGTTTAGTAAATTTTCAGGTTGTTCTGTGGTGAAAGCAGAGTGCTGGAGAAAGCAGAAATTTGAAGTCTGCCGTATTTCTATTTATGCTAGAGATGTTTTATGTCATATTAACTTGCACTTTACTTCCAACTATATTTAAGTTCTTCTTCTTGGAAATAAAGCTGGATGGAAAATGGGAAATTGGTTCAAATTAAAATAGTTTTGAAAGTTTTGATATTTGATGAGCATTATAAACTAGTGCTATTTGAGTTTCCACAATCAGCAGTCGAATGTAGTCGGCATTCACACTTTTTCATCTTCTATTAAATGGACCTTTCCATTATTATTATGATATGATATGACTAGTGTAGACAAGTACTAATTAATCCTATACAATTATTAAGTAGGAGCAAATAGAGTTGAAGCTCCTTGCATTGCGAATGCTTTATTTGCGCAAAATTGAGTTAACAGGGAGTTAAAAAAAGCATTAAAAATTATATATAATTGAAATGGTTATAAATCATCACGGTCGTTAGCAGCTAAAAGGGGATTTCATTTCATTCTATATTCTACTACCTCGAATCGAATATAAGCATAAAAGCATATCTGCAGCCACTCCAGACTTCCAGCTCACTTTCAGCATGTAAGCTGATATTATTGAAGTGAACTTTATTTAATTTTGGTAAACGAATAAATCATTTATCTAATTTCCTTCTAAAAGTCGACTAGCTTTGTGTTCATTGAAGTATAAAAAATTGCAAAATGCGAATACTATTCATCGAGAGCGAGTAGCTACAATCTGCAATACACTCTTGGCAATTTTTTTTTGCAATTTTTGTTTTTTTCTGTTTGTTACAACATGTTTTCGAATATCATATTAATAATGGTACACACACTAGGACCTACGGACCCTTCGGCTTTAGCATAATTTCAACGTATAGCTTTACTTGATTAGCATTTACATTGACTGCAGTTATGTTAATTGCATAAGGTTAGTTACACGTTTTCTGCTACTGCTTATTAGTGCTTACTTAACTGCCCAAATCTTAATATACTGTTTAGGTCAGGTGTACAGCGTTCATGAAAAGTAGAAAGGTGTGTGCATACAACTAGCAAAGCCAGTCGCACTCGTAACAGATGCAAGAATAAAGGTATGTAATTATAATCTCAATTTTAGGCAGACCGGCTAATAAGGTCTAACAGCTGAAAAATAAATGCTAGGTAGAAGAGGCCATGTTAGATGTTTAGGTTTAATGACAAGCTTAATCGTATCCTCTTGTTCATTTTGTTTTAAATATTTAGTAGAAAAGTGCTTTTGCCTGTGGACCTGATTTTAGTGCCGGCAGATGTTGAGAAGAAAGGTAAATTTTGCGAGTCTGCTCAGGCCGAGGTTTGCAGGTTATTTATTAAAAATCAACAATTCAACTTTGTAATTAAAATATTCGTTTGTGTAGCAAAAAAGCAAAGTTTCACTAGAACTTTTAGCGACAATTAGTAAGTTAATATTCCTCAAATTAACCAATTCCTTTATTATCGTTGGTCTTGGTTTTTCTTAATAATCTTCTTAATCTGCGTTTTCTGTGGGTTTTCCGTTATATTTCACTGTTTATTATCCTCCAAGTTTCTATAAACAGAACTCTCTCAGATTAAAAGAAAGTGAAAGTTCATGATAATGAGAAATGGATTTGTGAATTGAATCGCTGATTATGGCCCAAAATGTACTATATAATAGGTAGACAAACGGGTCCAATTAGATTGGACCCGTCAGTTAGTTCGAAATGCAAAAATTATTTTGCTAACAGCTTCGATTGTCTTATTTTTGTACACAATTATTAATTAATATTTAAAGAAAAACTGGAATTAAGTTTTCATTAGACAACATTTATTAGTACCATATATTCCTTTTCTCATCGCTAGCAATACTAGCAAATAATAGAAGGTTGGAATATAGTTAAAATTAACCTCACTTTTCCATTCCAATTTCATTGTTTGCTAGCATGCAGTGTATTCATGTAGTATTTAACAACACTGCTTGTGGCTTCAACGTTCACAGTTGCATGTTTTCACCAGATTAACTTGTGTATATCTTCGTCAGGGCATAAAATAAACGGAATTAGTAAAAAACATCATGCTATGACAAATTTATGTGTTGAAAAGTTGACTCGCCGACTCGCATTCTATCGTCGTAAAGTTGTAATTTCCCAAATGAAATAGTTTGCTCGCATTAGTATGCACTGTCAACGGTTAACTAGCATGAACTGTGGATTTGAAAATTAACAAAGCGAATGTAGTGAGTCTGTCGAGAAAACTAAGTTTTGTAAGTTGTTCCATTAAGTAGAATTAAATCAAAAACTTTCATGATATGATTGTATGGGAAAAGTTCTCGGAACTTTTTATCTCGGTACCCTTCTCCCTGTGTGTGTCCTCGACTCTCCTCGTCCTAGCTGTACATTTATGGGGCTATTGCGTTTTAAAGAATAATAGAAGTAGGTTAGTTTAAGTACGCTCTGGCTTTAGTTTGAAATTCCTAAATGACCTGTAGTATATCAAGTTGTAGCCTGGTTATTTATTATTGAAAATTTCTATTTAATAGGAACATTTTTAAATTCCTGCATAGTATACCGTATACGGGAAAACGAGATCAAAGACACTTTGGACATCTCTAAAATGCAAGCCCTAGGCCTGATTCGCCTGAGTGGCCTGATCCTTTTAGATTTAGAAAGCCAATTTACGAGGGTTCTCTATGTAGTGAGTGAAATGTCGATTGGTCTCGATTAAAGAAAGTGAAATAAGTTTAGGTTTCCATTAAAAGATCTCTTTGATGTTGACAAGAAACGCAAAAGCTTTATTGGAATGCATAGATTTAAATTTCTAGTGTAAAGTAGGCAGGACTTGTAACGTAATTTAGTTTTAGTCTTTTGGGGAAAGTTAGCTGTATTTTTAGTTGTTTGTTTTTATTAAAAAGGATGTACATACTGTACAATATAATGTTGTACATGTTTCTAATTTATAAAAAAATACAAATGTCCTCTCCTACATACTACACAGCCTACACTTATCATGAGCCTGCCTCCTTGCTAGAGTAAATATAGTGGAGTAGAAGTCTGGAGATGACATTGAGTCTACACGTGCATGTACTTTGTACTTGTTAAAATCGATTGGAATTTTCGGAACTAACTATGTTTGAGGACGTTCGTATGTTTGCGTTCGAATAGGTACAAATTCAATATAAATCGTGTAAATATTGAATACATGGATTTAGACATGGATTATCTAATAGTGCGAAAGCAGCGTGCATACAGTAGTTATTATATTTTAAAACTCCCAAATAGTTTGTATTATACTGTATTGAAGTTAGTATCGATGTCGAAAATGACGATACTACTATGTAGAGCAATGATCAAATGCTGCTGTCACTGCTGTGTAAAGTGTGTAAACCGTAAAAGACATTGTACTCGTTCAGCTGGTCTTTCCATAATAGTCATACCTTGATGTATTACAGATTAGTGCATAAAACAATGTAAATAAGATACCACTACTGACTTGAATCCAGCTTTCAAAGTAGTTCATCACTTGGAAAAGGAAAACACGATTGTATGGTGGTGCTGAAATTGCTAAAAATATGATAATGGATAAGAATAATAAATTGAAGGAGATGCATAAGAGCATATCTGCATTTCGTTGTGTTGAATAGGATATTTTGGATAGCGCATCGGGATTTAATGGGAAAGAAATGAGGTCGACGTTGCATTAGATTGACTGTTATTACTGTCTGTCCTTACTTGCCCCTCGTTTGTGTGTTATTATAATTAATATTCTGAGTTTATGTTCGGTCTAATACTTTTCGGCTTCTATATGCTAGGGAACTCGTACACACACACGTCAAAACCTTCTTAGCGGAGTTACAGGATTTTCTGTTTACAAAAGCGTTGTAGAATTAATCGAAGTTTACTGAAGGAGAGAACGAATAAACGAGATGAGAGAGAGAAAGAGCCTAGAAAGATGATAAAAGTACACAAGTAGTTTTCCATGAAAGTAAATTGGGTCAACTGAAACGGTTAACTCACTGTAACACGGGTAGATTAACTCTTTAGATCAGTTACATGTTGCGTCTATTTATTAAGCTATTGATTAATTTTTGAACATGAAAATGCACAAAGTAATCAGCAGGAAGCATGTGTTTTAATTTTAATCAATGTTTGAGTTATTTTACTTGAAATAATTGCACCATGCATTGCATGCGTTTATTTTCGCTTTTACATATTTATAATACGTACTTTATAATATAAAATATTCGGTAACTTGAGGCTTGCCAGCACCGGACCAGATAAGGTAAAAGGCAAAACGCAAAAGGACACCCAAACTCAGGCATGTAATGTTAATTGAAAATGTTTTCAACTGGAAATGTGATAGCATTTCGAATACGTAAATTTAGTTCCTTAAACCCATACTGCTTTATACGTTAGTTTCAGCTCGAAGCTAAGAGACTTCCGGAATCATTCTTTCAGAAATTCAGGAGGGATGAAGGAATGAGGTATCTTATTACGCAATATCCTCAATTAATATAGCAATATATATCACATCGCTCCAAACTTAAGATGATACCATATTATATTCAACTACATTGATTCATGAGATTATAGTTTTCACTTTACGATTGACATATAAATAATCCAAACAGATTGCAGATTCCAGTTGTTCAGTTAACGTAAAAGAAATAGCTTTCCTGTTATTAAATAAATAAAAATTGACATTCTGAATGGCAAGTGACTGAAGTGACTAAATTAACTGAACACATAATAACATGATAAACAAGATAAACTTTCTTCTCCTTTGAAAAAATCGTCGTGTATTATTGCGTACGTACATGCACAGTCAGTATGATCTGGATTTATTGATCGGTAGCCTTTGTACTGCTTTATAATAATAGAAGTCAAGACCTCTTTTATATACTTTAGCATTACATTGATACTGGAGAAAATCCTTAGTTTTAGCTTTCTCCTTATTCAATTGACCGTTTTTGTGTAGTAGTTAGTTGTTGTGTCAGGATTCTCAGGATTTATGGAAGTAGTTTTATTACATGCATTTATTAATATGTTTAGCTGTCTGGTTTCAAGCTCTGACTGGATTTGGAGTTGATGTCCTTTTGATCGAATGCATTAATGCATAGTCGAAAGGAAATAAGTTTTAATAGGATAATGACAGTATTTTACTATTTTATGTTATAATCAACATCATTCATTTCTTCTATATTAAAAGCTACAGATAAGTTTTTAATTCACTAAAAAGAAAAGAGAATAAGTTGGTATTGACTAGAAAACTAAAAAGAAAGACAGATTATACTATTCTTTAGATTTTCTTTTTTTAGATACCATGCCATCATGTCATGATCAGATTCAACTTTGCTCTTTAACTTAGGAAAGAAAAAAAACGTTTGCTTTCTTTTTGACTTCTTCTTTCTTTGACTTATCAGAAATTTAACAAAGATGTTCTTGTTATTGTTTGTTATGTTCCAGTTCTCTTCAGCATCAGCACTAGTTCATAGTACAAAAGAATAATATCAATATCAATCCAACTTACTTCATAAACATCATGAATAAAAAGTTCTACATCTGTCTACACGTTTTGTTTTAAATTAGATAGTTTCATATGATGAATACTTTTATAAATCAATGAACGATGTGTCCTTTGTACTTTACGAAGGTTTTTTTTAAATTAACGCATCGAATAAAAATTAAAATATTTGTTAGACTTGTAGGATTTCTGAATGCACTATTTAATAGAGTGAATATGAGTTTTTGTAAGTATGCGTGCAGATTGCTTTTACTAATAAAAGATAAGTGAAATAGTGAAAGTTAGTAATAGTATTTCTATGAGTGAAAGTAGTAAATGCTCGAGTAAGTAGTATGAACATGCGCATTAGATTTTACTACTACTACTACTACAATAGTACAACTTTTACTACGAAAGGTCAAGGTCGCACACGTGCAATCATTCATTCATTCATTTAAAAACAGCCGTAACCGTTGTATATCTGCGCATGCGTTTTAGACATGAATCAGAATCTTCGTAAGTTCCTTCATTTCATCTGTATTGATTTGAATTTTGAATGAACAATAATGCAAAGATATTATTAATGCAATTAATACACTCGATTTTTGTTTGAAGGATTGTGAAATTGTGATTGATACTAAAAAGATTGATTATGTTATTATATAAAATGTTGAAAATTTAATAAGATATTATGAGACGCTCGTATGAGATTGATAATTCTCTACATGACGCCCTTTTCAAAATTCTAAAGATGTGATGATGTGATAGTGAGCCTACATTTTTGGTAATAAGTCGAAATGTCAATTTTTCTTTTTAAAAAATTATCCCTTGACAGATATTAATACCAACCACGGTATTAAATTTTTTTAGTCTACATAAATATAATAAATATACTCTGTAGGGTTGAGAAAGTCTACCAATCACTATTTACGGGGAACGGTTAGCATTGTTAGCAATAAGAAATTAGTTAGATGACTAGATGAAACGAAAAATTATCGAAGACCTTAAGATCAGCCCTATTTTTCGGTATATAGATACAACAAAAAGACGTAAGAAATAAGTTATAAGTCCTTTTCTATTGCGCAAATTAAAAAGTCTAGACCAAGATAAAGATAGTCACAAGCCACAATTGAAGTAATGAAAATTACATGAAAGAGCTTCTATACAGGGTCTCTTTGCTTTGTCTGTTGTATGATTTTGATCGTTTCAATACAGCAAGACAGTTAGTATGATTGCAGGGAGTTTTAGAAGGAATCAAATGAATTAGATTTTGGCTGACGTTGATAACAAATTATTGCCTTTTTACGTTTTTAGAAATTTTTTCTAAAAATGAATTCGTCTAGAAAAACTGCATTACTATAGCTTATAATTTTAAGATTCTAATTCTGTAGAAACGAAAATCCCAATGGTTGTCAATTGAGGCTATGAGCAAAGCTTAAAAGTAAGTGCTAGTTTGAATTGGCAAAGAAGAAGCTTATTTTATAAGTTTATGAGATTGTTAGTGTCGCACAGAAAGAGTCGAAGTAGATCGTAAATTTTGGTTGGTTGAAGTATTAGGCGATAAAGATGTAGAAGACGGAACAAAGCTTGTCGGTTGGAAATAAATCGGAATTCTGGAAAGACATGGACATAAAAAATACTATTTTTATTATGAAGCAGTAATAGTAGTAGTCAGTAGTAGATCTCACTGAAGAAGGAAAAAGAAATCTTCCATTTTTCCAAATGCTGAAATACATAAGGAAAGGTTGCAAGTGGCAGTGCCAACGCCAACGAACAGCTCGTGTTCCTCTTGTTCTGGGTTTATTGCTCGGAATTGAATTGCAGAGGGCTCATTGCAATTTTATGATCTACTCTGAAAATGAAACTCGTGAAGGTTATTATTATATAGAATGGAATCTCTCTAGTCATGAAATATGATAAGATTGAAGAGAGAATGTTTAAGATAAGGTTGGACATACATGAACTTATAGTTGATGGTCATTTACTTTTTACCAGAATAATCAGAAGAAAACATCTGAAGATGGTTCTATGATTCTTATAATATTTATGATTTTGAATTTACTCTAGTTAATCTGATCTTGATCTTTTTGTAATATTTTTTAGATCTTTGGATGGACGACTGCAAGTTTCACATAGGAAAGGACTTCCACACGTAATTTACTGCCGACTGTGGCGTTGGCCAGATTTGCAATCTCACCATGAACTGAAGTCGATTGAGACCTGTCAGTACGCTTTCCACATGAAATTAGAAGACGTGTGCATAAATCCTTACCACTACCAAAAAATAGAGAACCCCGTATTACCACCAATAATGGTACCGCGAAGTGGTGGGGGCAGTTCTCTTGGTTCAGGACTAAGCTGCTCCTCCAGAACATTGACGAGTATCGGAAGTGACACTGTGAGTAGTTCAATTTCTGTTTCTCCTTCTGTTTCAAACGCAACTACCTCAATCAGAACCCTTTTGGGTGTTTCTCCTCAACAGCAACAGACGACTAATCCTAATTCGAATTCAACAAATTCAAACCTGATTATTATAACAAACAACTCCTCAACAAGTAATAATGGTGGCAGCTCAACCAACTCAGCTACGGTAAATAATATAACTATATGTAATAATGACTTGAACAACAAAGCACTAACACTTCTCAAAGCTACTCCTCAAGGGAGTAATTCTAATACCTTCTGCACGTCTACCAATACTACTACTTCTTCTTCTACTACTAATGACCCCACTTCCACACCCCTCAAGGGCCCTCTTGTCATTTCTGTTGTAAATAACCCGAGACTCATAATAATTAACGAGGTTGATGCTAATGCGAATCAAACGTGTTCACAGCATGGACAAAATGGACAGAGTGGTGGTGGAATACAGATAAATAATTCAAATAATAGTCCCAACTCAAATAATAACAACAATCATCTTCATCGAAGCCCCTCGTCCGTCTCCAGCCCTGCTTCGTCAACCTCATCGGTCGCTTCGCCAGGAAATATTACATCCAATGGCCATGCAAATGGGATGGTTGAAGAATTCCCGTCGTTAGAAGAGCTGGGTAATACCATCCCGGACAATGCGAGCTTCCCTACGAATTTCGAATTAAGTGGATTTCCACCTGTCACAGAGACCCCTCCTCCGGGGTATATGTCTGAAGAAGGAGATACTCAAGAGCAAGGAGATGTTATGGGTATGTTTTACTAACTAAATTATTTTAAGACATTAGTTTTCATTACATGATTTTATTTTTCAACGTTTTTTTTTTGGTCCTTCCGACAAAAGCATATCTTTTCATTTAACTTTATCATTAGGAAAACAGAGGAAACAGATTCTCAGTAGTACTCAGACATTATTGTTCAAGACACAATACATATCGATAAGGACATATTTCAGCATACTATAATATTGTTTTCTTTAATGCAAAAATGAATTCCAATAATCTCCAGATTAAGGCGAAAACCCAATTAGGATTTAATACGGTTCTCGCGTATCAATATCATTGAATCATCGTTAAAAAATAATTGGAATTTGATATCCATAACTTGAGCCTTTAAGATCCAGTGAATCTGGAGTTTCGGAGTTAATATATAAAAGCAAAGGCACATGCATAGCTTCGTATAATTACACGTGAGTTCGTGAGTTATGTCCGTACTTTTATAAACAAAAAAATATTTGAGGATGTAAATGTCAAGTGAATTGTCCATCCAGCAGCGATCATACTTGCAATTCCAGCCCAAAAAAGGTGTTGCGCATTGTGTCGATTTAGAATTCAGATTGGAATGTTATAATAAAATGAAGTATTGAAAGTACATTATCCTATATTTTTGTTCTTCTTGTAGTAAGACTTATTTAGTTTCGGATCAACAACTAACAACTACCAGTGACTAATTGCTACTAATATTCGCATCGACGTTTGTTTTTCTTTTAATTTTCCTTCTTGGTAAATTATCCCGTTATCGTCTTTAATCAAAGTTTATTTTATACTATCGAAAGCATTTGGAAATCCATTTCAAGTTGTGTTCATAGTTGAATATTTTTACGCTTACATAATAACATGACCGCTTCTTGAACTTGTTTTACAATATTGTATTGTCTGCGGTTTAAAAAAAAATTTTACTAATTGTTTGTTTTGTATTAAACTAAAACTAAAATGTGGTATATTGTACTCTAGAAATAATTTAGTGGCAATCGAATAAAAATTCATACAGCTAAAGTTTCAAGGAAAGTTTTGTTCAATCAATTACATTTTTCTTCATCGTAGTTTGTAGATGTTGTAGTACATACACAATAACAATATAAAAAAGAATAATAACACAAGTAGAATTTCCTAAGCTTTATTCTATTGTTGTTCAAGACAAGAGTGAATGTTAAAAAATTTAAGTTAGATAGTATAGCTGTAGTATTTAAATTAGGTAGAAAAACCTTGTGAAATCTTATGGAGCGTTTCAATTGTGCTAAACTATGAATGGAATTCCAAGACTCTTAACTGACAGTAACTATACACAGCAGAAACATAAATCAAAATGAATAACACCTTCTTTTTTGTGCTGAGTGAGTAACATTTCAATTGAAAGTAACGTCATTTGATTTGATTTTAGGCATTTCGCGATTCACTCCAAGTCCCTCAATGGATGCCCAACCAGTGATGTATTGCGAGCCAGCATTCTGGTGCTCTATTTGTTATTACGAACTAGGAACTCGTGTAGGGGAGACTTTTCATGCTTCCCAGCCCTCAATCGTCGTTGATGGATTTACTGGTATGTTTTCAGTTTTATTTATACCTTAAAAATTAATGTTAAAGCGAAACGCTTTATTTTCTGTGGGGGTATATTATTCCAGTTTGAGTTTACGTCATATCAGTAGTAGTATTCATCAGTTTTAATCAGTTCGGCTATGTAAGAAATGTCTGAGTTTGATTCGTATATCTATTTTCATGCGTTGAATGTAGAATGATGAAGACAAGAACTGTTGCAAAACCTAAAAATTGTGGAAAAAACTAAATTTTCTTAGTTTTTGCCACAATATAATTAATACTAAATAAATGAAACAATTTTTTTGTGCAGACTTGTTTAAGGAACGCCGTAATTTTAGGTTACAAGGCCTAGGTTGTCGTATATAATTGTACTGTCATTTCTGAAGAATTTTATTGCTGTTGCAAGTTGCTGTTTTTGTTTGTATGAGATGCTGTGTATGCTTAACTTTTAAATTCTAACTATTTCAAGTAGGTCTTTATAAGAAAATTTAGATAAAACTGAAGTATAATAGACCATGCAACGGTGCATTGTATAGTGAATCATTTAAAACGCTTTGCGTAAGTTTTAGAATTCCGCAAATTCATTAAAAAGGGATTTATTTGGCAAAAATAAAAGTTAGTTCTTCTCTTCACTAACAACCAGTATGTCGTATTTCTTTTCACAACATTTCAAGGTAATTTGGTTCATGTTATGGCTGTACATAAATTGAAGTTGAAAGCTAGTGTTAAATATTTTATGTGAGATCTTGTAATAAGATTTCAAAGAAATGATTTTTAAAGCTGAACAAATGAAATTGATCATGAAATAAATGTCGAAATAAATGTCGTATCGTGTTAAATTTTACGAGAATTTTATGACCCTTCATATGTATACATGTACATGTTTTGTATTTCCATGTACGATGTACTTATACAGATCCCAGTAACTCAGAGAGGTTTTGTCTTGGTCTCTTGTCAAATGTAAATCGAAATGTGGTGGTGGAACAAACAAGAAGGCACATTGGGAAAGGAGTCCGGCTTTATTACATTGGAGGAGAAGTTTTTGCAGAATGTTTGAGCGATTCAGCCATCTTTGTACAATCTCCTAATTGCAACCTAAGATATGGATGGCACAACGCAACCGTTTGCAAAATACCTCCTGGTATGTACCTAATCTTATAGTTCCTGGGATTGATGATGTTTTTCTCCTATTTTCTTAACTTTGCTGTAAAGAAAACAATTTATTATTTTAAATGCTTTCAGTGTGATTTATGTCTTTTTCTTTACAAACAGGATGTAATTTGAAAATATTCAACAACCAAGAGTTTGCAGCTCTTCTGTCTCAATCAGTATCCCAGGGATTTGAGGCTGTATTCCAGCTCACAAGAATGTGTACTATTCGAATGTCATTTGTCAAAGGATGGGGTGCAGAATATAGGTATAAATTTGATTATTGTATTATTCAACTACCTATATTCTATCATTGTTTCCTTATCAGCAGTAAAGCGTGATGTTTATGCGAATTTGGTGCTTTGTTATTCATTTTAGGCGACAGACAGTGACGTCAACCCCATGTTGGATTGAATTACATCTTAATGGTCCTCTTCAGTGGCTGGATAGGGTACTGACACAAATGGGATCTCCTAGGCTCCCTTGTAGTTCAATGTCTTAAACGCAATGCAAGCAAGCATAGAATTAAAGCAAGTCAACAGATGTACTATAAAATACCCATTTAACTACCTACAAACAAACTACTGTACTGCACGTCTTCTTCTTCAATCATAACCATCTTATATTTCCACCTCGGGAACAGAAGAGAAATTACAAAACAAAGCCGTGTTAAACAAAAATCAGGAGAAAACTGTACAAAACATTTGAAGTGGAACATGTCATGTTTTTCCTGTCTCCACTATGTTTTAAGTACAACGTATGAAAGAACGAAAACTTTGAGTCAACCTGACTCATCATGAGTAGTAAAGTACAGAAATGCATTAGATCAAAAAATAATAAAATGAGTAGTAAGCTTATTAGTTTGTTTAGAACTTATTAAGTTGTATTATTGGTATGCAATCTAAGATTTTTTCTCATTTGTTTAAATGTGTCAGTTTCAAATATTTGTTAATATCCTTCACATTATCATTATTCTCTCTTTTCATTTATGATGGTATTTGACCACTGAGTAGGAAATAGGTGGTATCGTACTCGGTCTAATTACAAGTAGATGTGTTCATACGTTGTAGAGGCTTTTAATTAATTGAATTAACAAATCTTTAGTATAGCTCTTGTTGCATTCAACTATTTTAAAACTCATTGTTATTAGGTGCATATAAATAGATAGTTGTTGTCTTTATTGACTAAATGTTATATTACTAGGAAGTTAGTAATGTAAGAAGAAACTCAAGGCTAAG
>JAQGAA010002401.1:0-12762 GCA_034696425.1 Isotoma viridis | reverse complement strand
CAAAAACGGTTATGGAAGGATTCAACACTATTGTTAAGGTTCATTGAAAAAGTTTCTTCACGTGTTTAGTATTCACTTGCACTTTAGTTTGGTTACCTGAGAGGTGTTGGTGATAATTCCATAATTATAAAGAATGCCAACAAGAATCATTCATCAATGTCATCATCATTATCATAGTTTGATTTTAGAATGACATAGCATTCACTCATTGGCAATTAAATTACAAGCAACTCAAGTTTATTTGGTCAATTTGTGGTGTCTTCTTTATTTCACTTGTTATATTAATAATATCCTTATGCCTTATTACATCTAGAATGGGGTATAACAATAATACATCACTATTTGACAAATACACACAGATGTGTGTTTACTCATGAATTGGTGAGAACGCATGCAATACAAATTTGAATAATTTTAAGTCAAAAGTCTTTAAGGTATGCCCATTTTTATACTTAATGAGGGTTTGGTCTCATCCATACTTGGATAAAGCAAGTGTGGTGTCACACACTTAAATGGGTCATAGTCTATAATGACACAGCCGTATTTTATTTAATTACTCTCTTCCATGGAATCAATATCTTTAAATTAATTAACATCACTCTAGAGATACTTTAGACAATGCAATGAAAAATAAAACAATATTAATTAGGCAGATACTTTATTAATAGAGAGATAACTCAATAATAGTGTGAAATGATGCTGGCTTGGCTACTCATGAGAAATTTCTAATCTAATCTTAAATCTCTAATAGTGATTGTTATCATCAGAAAAAAATTAATTGATATTATTGAGACGAGAAATTAAGTAATTGGATTGTTTGGTAAAGTTCAGAGAGGCTTATATACTCAAATAAAAAAAAACTTCGAATACCCAAATACCTTAAATA
Organism: Isotoma viridis; assembly: GCA_034696425.1. NCBI lineage: Eukaryota > Metazoa > Arthropoda > Collembola > Entomobryomorpha > Isotomidae > Isotoma > Isotoma viridis. The sequence goes on along the minus strand of JAQGAA010002401.1, from coordinate 11,876 downwards.
CTTTAACCCGATTTCATGAGGTACAGAAATCCAAGCCAATTTGTGTTTCACAAACATATTATAGTTAATGACTCAAAAAGTGAATCCATTTTATATTTTCTATAAGAAAAATGTATAACTAATTAATTTTTTAAATAACTATTGCATTTCCCTTGCTAAATCTAAAAGTAATTGGTAGAAGGCGGGCCTCTTCTGATGTTTACACTGTGTTCTGGATTGTATGATAAAAAATGTAACTTGCTTCTAGTGTCTTTATATACCTTGAAATCTTTAAGTAACCACCAACCAGTGGCAACCAGATGTGAACATAAAACTGAGTTGCCAAACGAAAATAATTATCTTTTTGTAAATGCTATTTAATCTTTAGGCTTAATGCAATCAAGAATTTCTCATACAAATGTTCCTATTCATTTACTTGTTATTAGTGTATAATTAAAAGTGTACAACTTGCTATTAATTTACGGCATTTAACTTTAATACAACAACACTCACTTCGCAACAAAGCCTTTGAAACTTAAGAAATTTTTATAATAGCCTATAATATAAGGGATATCCGAATTAATTACTTGCTACTTCATAAATATTCCCTTATAATTAATCACAGAATCTGATTTGCGTCACCGACTTACTACTGATCATAAAAAGGACTCATCATCTCTTCAAGGTGAGTATGCGAAGATGTTCTGAAAGAAGAGATCACAATTTATAGGCATAAATAACTTTCTCACGAAAATTACAAAGATACTTAAGATTTAACAGGGATGTTGGCAAGTATTCGATGGTTTCTACTTCGCAAATTTAATAATGTCTAGGGAACAACACTGAGAGTGGAATTCCATTAGGTAAATTGTATGTGCATCAAGAAAGCAATTAAGTAGAGATATAATAATAAACACATGATGTTGCTGTTGGTACTCTGGTATAGGAAATAGGAGTATATAGTGAGTAATTGTATTGTACAACTTGCTTTTTCAAAGTGTGAGCAATAAAATTTACAAAAATGGAATTGTATCTGCCGTAAATTATTTTATTTTGTTAAGGCTAAGACACTAAAAGCATTACACTTTAAGCAGTTGCACAAATAAAAAATAAGTACATGTATTCACACATATATATGCATTTACTTCCACTTATGAGAGTGTCTGTATCTTTATTTTATTATTACTTACTTGCTCATGCATTAACCTCCGTTTCTTTGCTATTAATCGTTGAAGATTAAAACTTAACATGGGTTTTCTTCGGGTCAATAAATATCTGTTTATTATCTTTAAAGAAAGCATTTCATAAAATAACTCCAAATTTGATGCTGTTATACCAAAAATACAATGTATGTATGTAAGTAGCATATAGTTGATTTTAAATGATTGTGTGTATTATTCGTAGGGGTTATATGCCTTTGCAAGTGAAGCAGTAACTAGTAGCACTTTTGTATAAACCTATGCCCTGATTATTTTAGGCATATTATGTATTTTTGTTTGTACTGCAGATAATAAATGAGCAAGAGTTACTTAGCTAAAAATGTTTTATTTTGAGGAGTCAATGAAATCAAAATAAGAAAAATGTGTGTCGGATTGAACCTTCGTCTTGTATTTGAGAAAACATTTGGTCAATTTTTAAAGATATTAAAAAAATGAAAAAACTTTCGATTCACAAATAACTACAATAAGTAAAAGTGTGCACATAAAGATTTTGGAGCAAGTTTAGGTACCAAATAAAATAAAGATGATTTTAGACTTTATTTTGTCAAGAAAAAACAATCTCATTAAGTTGCAATAGAGTTAAGATTAACATTAAGAGCTTAGTAAAAATTTAGTTACTAATGTGTAACTAAGGACAATATCATAATAGTTACTGTATTTAACGATTACAGATCTCCGAAAATGGGAAGCTTTATACCGGGGTAGTAGATCAGACAAACTTATTCTGTTTAAATTTTTTTTAAATGCTGAAGCTAAACTGGTGTTTGGACTTAATTTTTTTTAAATAATTTGTTTTGCATATCGAGTAATTTTAAATGAGTCAACATACGCTTTACCTATTTAAAAGCTCAGGTAGGTGTAAAAACACTTGAGTATCCAATAAACTTTAAATTGTAGGTTGGACAGCGGGCAAGGGTAATTTAATTGGTAAAATAATTGGTAAGATTCGTTGTGGGAAGATTGACTTATTTCTAAAGATATAAACCAGGATATAAGAGTTTAATACTGCAAGGAAGTAGTAGGTATTCAACAAAATGAAAACAAGTGTTTTAGAGTTTGACACTTTGACTATCTTTGTTTTAGATTAACGATTCAATTTCACATGTTCCCATTAATTCATTTGATCACACAATCAGATACAAAACTTACAAGTAGGAAGTTAGTCATGCCACCGATTTTTATGTAACTTTGATAAAGATAAGGTTTTTATTTATTTCCTCAGGTTAGCAATAATTTAAAATTAGTTTAGTTAGTCAAGCTACTCAACTGTACGTTTTCAATTGTTGATAGTGATTTCTTCAACTCGGGATCGAGTAGGTTCCAATAATCCCGTGTAGCTAGCCTATTTCAGGGTTTGTAAATCAATACTGAGGATCGGTGTTGTAATCTGTCGACTTTGTTTATAAAAGACAAACTAAATTAAATTTTTGTCTCTGCCCTTAAACACGTTGAAATATACGAAGCAGTTAGTGATCATAGATCGTCAATATATATTGCATATTATAGGCCCCTTAGAACTAACATGTACGCATATTTAAAGTAATTATTAACATGATCAGAAATTATCAGTTTATCTGTTTATCATTTAAAAACCATTAATCGACTGAAAAAGTCGACTCTTAAGATTAAATTTTTCCTAGAGAATGAATCGAATGCCCAATTACCCCGTGACCTAACATTTCCTACACAACCAGAATTTCATAACTTCAAAATAACTGTACCAAAAACAGATAACGACAAATACAATGCAAAATGCCAAATCTCTAAACCATGATTTCCAACGTAGAACTAAAAGCTATAAAATGATTCTATTAAACTAAATCTTTTTTATAAGTATTAATTTTTAAGAATTTAGCATAAGCATTTAACATTTATCACACACATAATATAGACAACACTACGAAATAGGTATGATCAAGACACATACTTTACAGATAATGTAATGTGCATTAATATTAACCTAACTCCCATATAGTTTTATAGCTACTAAACTAACCAACTTAACCAATAACATGAGCTAGATTCAAAACACAATCAATGTCAGAGAGATGAAATGGGTTGAGTATGGAATGGGATAAGATAGAAAAAAAAGTCTGAAGAGTGGGAGTAAGAAAAAAATCCCAACGACGCCTACACTGTTGGAAATTAAAAGGAGAAAGCCTTAGCAAGAGCATTGGGTAATAACAGGTACTATTGCCGTATATGGTAAGGCCAGCTCAGGTGCAGTCAAGCAAGCTTTAGTCAGTCAAGTCAACTAACTTAAAACTTTTAAACGAAACTCACAATGAGCACCAACGCTTATGCTGCATATATACACTTACATCAATCTACGTATATGGCCACTAAGGTGTATGATACTCACTTGCCGACGATCAAAAATATACTTACTATCTATACACACTTTACTATGAATACGAATCTCTTGTTTAAAGACACAAAACATCATTTCATAAAATCTCAAGACACACGTAGGTTCACTGCAAAATCTTATCTCCTTCAATTCGATTCAACCGACCACGATCATCATACTATCGCCATGTGCGCCCTGGTCCTAGTATCCTTGTCTTTTCGTCACAATCGGCATCTACTTACCTATTTGCCGGATTTTTAATTCTTTATGGTAGAAATTGTACCACTCTCTAAAAAACCCTTCTTGACCTGTGTGTCCTTTTATATGTCATATTTGCAAAGACACGCCTCTTTCAAAACTTCCTTTTTCCATAAAACCTTTATCCTCCCATTTTGTACACATTTTATATAATATTAAGTATGATCAACTCACTAATTTGTTTGTAAGTTCTTTTCCTAAAAAATAACTGTGTACTCCTGTTTGTTCTGTGTGTGTGCTCTTCATCAGGAAGTATTAATCATCGTCATTCATCTTTAGGTGTGGCTTAGTACACACACACTAACACTTTGTAACAACAATTGGAAAAAAATAACATTGGATTTCTATTGATTTGGATATTGTATATTGGAACAATTGGAGCTTGCTTCTCAATCATCATCATCTCAATCAGTTCATCTTACTGAAAAAACAAGGTGGGATCTTATTTGCTACTCTTTAAGAAATTATTACTAGGAATAATAATAAGTAATAATTTAATAACACTTAATGGCATTCCCTCCTATGGACAATTGCAATTAGTGCAAATTCATATTCCCGTCGGACATTTACTTTTCGATTAGCATCTTTATTTATTTCTCCTTTTATAATGCTGACTTTAAACAAGTAAAGCAAACTCTTATGAGAAAAGTCAGTGTATTAAAAGTCATATTATTTTAGATTATATGCAAATACTAAGGATCTTTATAAAATAGTAATATTACATAATAGATATTAATACTTTTAAATGCCATCAACAATGAATACATACATAAAGGAAGGAATTACATTCCAAAAAAATATTTGTAGCAAAAATGTATATCGGCTTGGTGTATGTATCTTTGTTCAGATGAGAAATAATAAAAAAGCATGAAGAGCCCTAAGGAATGAAGAAGAAGCTTTGTGAAGGTTGAGTTTCTTCAAAATAAACTTCATACTTCACTTGTGATTACTGATTGCTATGTAATAATATTCATTGCCAAAGCCAAAACGACTAAACGAGTTTGGTATGTATAATATTGTAGTGCGAGTGAGTGATCCAGTGAGCTAATTTCAATAGAATTTATATCATTATACAACAACCAAATGCACAAGTAATCCAACCAGATCCTAATTCGGCAGTTGGTGATGTTATGATAATGTGTAAATGCAATCGGCATATTATTTGTCTTCTATACTGAAAATCAGAGAGATTTACTTTTATTCGTCTTATCTTATTGTCATAGTAATTGCCCTAATTTTTTGTATTTTGGTTTTTACTTACTACTACTACTGTCGCACTAATATCTTAAAAAATCAGTAATGGTCTATTGGATAGTTTTCATTAGTTATAAGGATTGAGAAGTATTATTATTTTATGTTAAAATGTTGCAGTCAATTTCCATACTTTTCATAAGGATTTACTTGAGACTAATCAACGATGAGTGCTTGTGATAAAATTAACTGAGGCGTTTTTAGTTACACGATTTCACTATTCATTTGTATAGTTTATCGTTAAATTTCTCTACTTTAGTGGTTCACAATTGCAAACGTATGACAGTTAAAATCTTCACTTGAAGAAAGAAATTAAATAAATTATTATGGTTTGAGCAATGAGATTTAATTTTGGCAATATAATGACTACCTTTTTCCATCATGTCATTTGAAAGTGTAAGTTATTTTAGGTTGTTTCAAAAGAAAAAAAAAATATTTCATTGGTGTGTTGAGCTGTTGTGCAAAGGATGAATAAGATGGTGATGCCCTTTGGGTATAAACCTGAAATATATCAGGTGCAATAGATAGAGAGATTTTTAGGAGTCAATATGGTAGTTAGTTATTAAGTTGCAGGGATTTTTTAATATCAATTAGGTTCTTGCTTATTAACTCCCTCAAACGAGCCAGGCACTTCTGTGTATGGATTTTTTTTGCACACAGATCAAGGTTTTTACTAATTTCTAATGGAACCTAATATATTATATGCTACATAATGATTACACCAAATCCTACATCTAATATCGTGTATTATTTATATGATCATGAATGAGCAAAATAATAATAGCAAACGAGGGCCAAAAGGCTATAGGACCAGAGACAGGAAATCACACGAAGTGTGACAAATGGTAAAAAAAATTAATAGCAAACAAAGTGAATTAAAAACAAGGATGAGCATCCCGTTGTTCTCTGCCCTGCCTGCCGTTTTAAGTTTTTATACGAATTGAAGCATTAAAAATGGAACGAAACGTAGATAAGTTTTTGGTCATTTGCGAATCAGTCGTAAAAAAATTCAATGCTAGATTGAATGAATGATATTCCATAAATTTTAAATAAAACCTTTTATTACTACTTCTCTGGTTTTTAATACATGAGGAAAAAAGTGTTTGTTTCTTAATGCTAGTTTAACTTGGATTATTACAAAGAGACACTTTATTATTATTATGTTAGTGTTTCATTATTCAAATGTACTCATACTTGTAATACTACAAAAAGTACATTAGCTATCTCGTTTATAATTTAACATTAACATTCACCCATTTCATATTCCATTGTCATGGGGCAAAGGCAAAGATTCACGAAGCATTACATTAACTGCAATCTCGTTGCATAAAATGTGCATAGAACCAAGCGATACATATTTATTAAGCAAAGTTTGAGTAATTTCCTATTTTTTTAGATTGTCAGAGACAGCATTATATTCTTATAAGTTTACATTTGTTAGAACAAAAACCCTTGCACTATATATTAAAGAGTTAAAGCCATTTTTAACCAACGAGTTACCTTGTATATACAGATCACCTTTGAGATGTGACTCTGTATGTATCGAGAGATGAGATGGGCAACAAAGATTTGAAAGAAATTTTTTTTGTTTTTGTTAGAGTTTATTATGATAATGATAATCGAAATGCTAAACACGGTTCAAAAAAAGAGAGAGATAGAAGAACCTCAAAAACTCAGCACGTGGAACGGATCACTCTTCAAAGTCAGTAACCATCGCATTGCATCGCTCTTTTGGTGGCTTTGCTAATAATATCAATGTTACTATTTCACCATTCCGTTTCGTTGCAATGAAATTCGTTTTATTTTTTAGCCCAATATAAATATACCTGATGTGTGTACTTATACGAGAGTTAGCAACGGAGCCGCACAAAATGATCAAAATCTTATCATCATCATGGCTCCTTTACTTTGGTATTATAATATAGAAATCATTATTACGGCTACTACATACAGAAAAACCAAAGCCCTGTTTTATACCAAAATTTACTAAAACACTAGAGAGAAGAGGTATAAAAATATTATAGCGAATCAAATAATAATAGCCAAAAAGTACCAGTGTATGAACCAACTACTACTGCTACTACTACACATATAATATTAATAGTACTATATGCACATTCACATTAAATGAAGATCATTATGAATGATACCTGTCGAGAGTAATCTGTTTCTGTAGAATAATAATAATAATACACAATAATACAATAATACCTCTCTATCAACCCTACCACTATTTCAATCATATTCCTCTCTACTAAAAAGCATCGCCTTTTGGTTTTTGTTCCGAACCATATTGTACCTGTACCTGTTGTTTCTCACTCAGAACAAAAAAAATTTCATCAACATTCATCCACCTCCACAATAATGGCAATGGCTTTATATATTTATGTTATACTCTATAAAGTTAATACTAAAAGTGCAATAATACAGAAGAAATAGCACTGGTTTATTATTATTGTTAATGTTCGAATACCATATGAAGAATATAGATTTATGCATCTGCCTTTTTAAATCATTTTCAGTCTATCTCATCCATCCGTCCATCAATCAGTTAGAGTAGAGTTCAGCAAACAAAATAATAACATTATGTCTTAAACATTGTTTAACTCTTGTCACTGGTTTTACTTTTGCTTGCTTTCTTAGAAGAGTTGAGAAAGCTTAATACAAGTTAGACTTTGTTTCTCTCTGCGTAAGCTAATTAGATTGGATTTATTCAGAGCTATATTATAGTGTGATAGTTATCATTATTGCTTTGAAAGTCATGTGTAGTGTGATTTAATTTATTAATTTTAGTCTAAGAAAACCGTGACTTTTGGGTGGGTGAGTATTGGGTGGAACTATAGGAACAAATAAACATTTCCAAATGGTGGTAACCACTATAAATGAGATAGTTAAGTTTTGTTCTTAGAATTTGATACAAATGTGTGGGTAGGTTTTAAAAACCTAAGTGGAATAACAATGTGAAAATAACGGGATAAAACTGGAGCAAATTGTTGTTTTGATTGTGAAGGAAACCGTGTGGGTGCAACTAATTTTCAGACGATAACATAATGGCAACGGAATCACGCAGCCTTGTTACACTCGGGCCAAGGATACCCGAGATGTTGGGAAATTTTCATCTTGATGATCATAATGTGGAAGAGTGGTCAGATGCTACGGGTCCAGGAGTTCGACATAAGGCTAGGAAGGAGATGGGAAAATGGATTAATCCTGATAGTAATGCTGATATTCAGTATCAAAAGGTAGGAAAGTTTCTTTTTTCTTTATAGTTTAGTTTACGTGATACTCATGATAGTATATTTGTATAACCGATATATAAGTAATAAAGCTGTCCAATCCAATCCAATGTAATTCGCTGAAATTAATAATAAACTATTCTGGAAAAAAAGTAAGTCATTTAGCTTCGTAGAAAAAATGTTGAAAGCGGCGTTACGGTCAATTCTAAGAAAAACACTTGATTGATTTAGACAATAATTGCGATGAGTAGATGAAGTTATGAATTGTAAAGAAGGTTCTTTGTAATAATAACTAGGTATATAGAGTTAATAGTTCGCAGATTCTGTTAAGGGTAGCTCTATTCAGGCGTTTCTTATTATTATTCAAACGGCTATAATACGATGATAGAATGATACATTACAATTACAATATAACTGAGTTGATGAATTACAAAACATCACACCCACCTTTCACCCGGAGAGACGCACCTCTATTATTACTAGGTAGTATTACGTCTTATTACCTATGAACAATTTGAGGTCACACCTCATGCCCAAATTGCTGATTAATGGGATCCCGTAAATGTTTTCTTGAGACATTGGATTGAATATGAAAAAATAAGGAGACGAAGCCTTTGTTTATGATTGTGTAATCACTAGGCATTGAAACCAGAGCAGCAATTTAGTCATAAGAGTTTCTTTCAATCCCTAACAACTTACTTTTGAGTTCCTTGAATTGAAAAAGTAAGTACTTTAAAATTCTGAGATTAAACCTAATTCAAGATTTTGATCAGGGTTTCTAGCCCAGACAGTGATCAAAGTTAATTTTCGTTAGAGTGTAATTGTAATAAAATATTGTTCAAGGTAATTGTTTGAATGCAAGCCAAACGATTAATGTGTTGTAAAAGTTACTTAAAATCTATTTACATCATTCATAATACTTCGTGTAATATTTACGCTTGATTTACCGTGATAGTTGAGAAATTGATAATGTGCCAAAATCATGTGTTATTATATTCTCACATACAGAATAAGTAAGTTATTCAAGTAACAAGTTTAAATTAAAAATTTATTCAGCATGAAGACTGTAAACAATCGGATAGAAGTAAGGAGCAATCAAGAACCGAAGTGATTCAAGGACAAGCTCCAGACTCAACGTTTCAAATCGTTCACTCACATCAACAATTTCAAGACGTTGGGGACTTAAATAACTCACGAGTTCAATCTTCAACTACTTCCTATCAAATGAGTTCCTCCAGAGGAGTCCGTAGCACGAGCAAGGTGAGCCTCAAAAAGTTAAAATTAAATTTTTTTTCTTACAAGCGACCTTCACATTTACATGTCACATTCATGTTTGTCTGTCAGTGTCAACAACAATTTAATGATGATATACACCGATCATCGTAAAATATACTTCGAGTTATAATCAGAATTATTTCTTTAGTTCCTACCTGTCATTCATCTCATTGTTAGGTTAAATGTACTTCATCATATCATCATCAGTGTAATTATTTGTGTGCGGCATTTGTGTAAAAAGAAGTTGCTCTCCAGCGGGTTTATCACTTCAAGGAAATTTTATTTATCACTAACAGATCAAGATTTCAATTATTTTCATATCCTTCTATCCAATTAACCGGCAGTATTCTTAAAAATCTTTTGATTTCCATTCCCTTAAATGGAACGAAATAACTAACAAATAATTTATGTTGATTTCCATATACGGTCATCCTTAGTAAAAATTTAGGTATTGTGTGTATAAGAAATCGATCTTTAATCAATAGTTTTTCATAAGAACGGTATGTTTACTCATCGCAAATGGCTTAGCATGGATCTTGCAGATTTAAATGTCTCATTAGTTCTTGGAAGAGTAAATAATATGTGAGAGTTGTAGAAATGGACAGTTGGATATTTTTTTCCAGGAGCATTTTAGTTTTTTCACGCTTCGTTACTGAAAGTTAAAAGTAATCAAAGTCAAGGTAATAACAGCCAGCCTAACTTGGTTCATTGTGTTCAATTTTGCCAACCTTCGAAGTTTTTGGTGAAGGAAGTACGTAGTTTTTTTTCAGAATTTAAAAGTTTATTATTGATTGAGGTAAAGGGGTTGGTTTTTATGAATTTATTTTTATATTGTAACTTGTAAACCAATCGATGCTGGAATCGTAGTTTGCCCATTTTTAGGTCTAGTAATTCCTTTTACGAAATGTATTAATTATTTATCAAATAAGTATTCAGGAAAAATTCCCCATTAATTTTTTTTGGTTAAAGGACAATCGTACTTTTGGTTAATTTGGAAATTCTATTTGTAAAAAACAGTAATTTTAAATAAAATGTCCCTTTTGGATGTTTTGCAAGTTAAAATTATTTTTTTAAATTTAGAAATCAAAATAGCGAGGTGGTTTTTGTTAATTGTGAATCTATTTCATTAAATTATTATTTTTAATTTGATAATTATTTTGGAATAAGAAAAACCTTCGTAATTTAGCCATTCAATCGATTGCAGAACTAGTGCTAAAAACTTTTGTTGCAGTAGTGCATTCGTAATTTCAAACTGCGTTATTATTACCCATAATAATATGGCCTGAATTGTAGATAAGTCTGTAAAAATTGCAGAAAAAACAATACTATTAGCCTTTAGAAATTGCAAATAAATGTTATGGTTCAGCAATGGATAAAATTGCTTCAAACGAAAAGGAGCCAAAAAATTATTATCTACTGTAGAAACCGCATACAAAAATATAATATAACACCAGCTCAAGGGCCCTTAATTGGTTTTGGTATCTGATCTGATTTGACTGATTTTTCTTCACATTCCAGCTTTTACCAAATTCGAAAATCCTTCAAACCTTCAAAGTGTTACCTTACAATCAGATAACTTCCTATCAACAGTGAAGTTTCATCACACATTTATAATTTTAACAACTGAGAGACTCAAGAGAAGACATTGATATACCTTATATTTATATTATAGTTTAGTTTCATACGTAGCATGAGTCAGAATTTAAAAGTATTTCAGTCTTGAAATAGAAAATGAAACTTGAACATAATTAACAGATTTTAAGACAATATCCCGTTAGTTAAGATTTTTATTCAGGAACAAACAAGTCTGGTACATTAAATACTCTTAACTGAAGCAGAAAGATTAACGAATTTCGTATAAAAAAACACAATAATATACACACACTGCTTGAAAGTTATTCACACCCCCATCAGCATAAGCAATCTCATTCCGTTGAATTCAGCCATGCATTTCTTACCTAGATCACAGGTAGCACGTAGCAGTAGATTATAATTAAATTTTAATTCGCACAACTTGCGTAATTTTGTTTCTTATAGTAAGTAGATGAAAATTTTATGTCTATTTTAATTAACAGTAAATAAATTTTTGGTTAATTTTAAGCCTAAAGCACCCTCTAAAAGTAAATCTAATAGAAAATATAATCATTCATACGAATATATTATTAGTATTATTATTGGCAGAATTTAGATGACGATGCAGCTGCATGATTTTCTGATTGGAAATACAAATAGTAATTATATATACAAAACAAGTACATTCATCTCTAAATAAGCAAACTCTGACATTAAAAGCCATTACCTACTTTA
>JAQGAA010002400.1:0-12766 GCA_034696425.1 Isotoma viridis | reverse complement strand
GTTATTAATTTTTTGCTTGATTTTTTGAGATATCACTCATTAAAATCGGAGATGATGGGGTGACAGTCATGCATTGTCAGTGTATTATTATTATTATTAAGGTATTTTTTTATTATTATTGCATTGCATGTTCCATTGTGTTCCGTAATAGTCGTGTGATGATAACAAAAAAATTCCTAACGTTATTAGACCATTACATATATTATATATTAATATTATTATTCCTTTTTAGTATTATATGCAAGGTAGAAAACGTTACAAGAAAGTTTTTAATATGAACAACGCAGTTCCTTATGCTAAATTACTATCTCTGGCCCTTTTTACCTGTCCAACTTTTAAGAGATTTGGTGATGCTGATGATTATGATGATGATGATGATGATTGTATTCAACGTTACTCAATCTCTATTGCAAATTTCATCATTCACTCTCCTCTATAGTGAATTCCCTTTAGAGATTTTTAGTACTACTACTACTAACTACTACTCGAGTTAAACTTTTTACACGTAGCGTAGTTATGGTGGATTACGAGTGTCATTGGTAAGTTTGCAAGTAGATTGTTTTTGATAAGTATTCATCAAACTGAAGAGAAGGCATATATTTAATACACTGTTTGAAAGCATATCGTATTTTGAAACTTTTTTTTATCTCTTCTATAGCAGTATGCATTATGGAGTAAAGGGTACTTATCAAAGTTTCAAAGGGATGATGATTGAAATGACACTTATTAAAAGTAAAACGTTTGTATTCTATTTTGTTTGTTTATCCAATTCAAAAAAGTTCCATTATAGTAGAGAAAGATAATTGAAATTGAGTTTTGTAATGTACTCATCATTATTACTAAGAAGGTAGTTGAATTGAAAACAAGTGTTTAAAAAAATGTCTTTGACAACAAGACATAAAGAGGTTGGACAGACCTTCATTTTCACTCGATTGAATAATCCATGAAGTACCTTGAGAGTAAGTAGTTTAGAGTGTGTAGTTCATAGTCAGCATGGCTACCATTTTTAACTCTTAGCAGTTTCTTAGGAATTTATCCCCGACCCCAAACAAACCAAGTATAAAAAATGATTTAGCTCTTTTTTTCACTTTTAGTATGCATTTTTATTATATATTATTATATACACCTCTCAAGTCTCAAGTAGGCATGAGATGACGTAGGTTTATATCAGGTTTTTTAAGTAATGTTATTTCTGAGTGGCTGTATTTATTGTGAAACACCTTTGTAGATAAAGTGCAAAGGTATGTGTGTGTAGGTAAAATGATATTGCATTTGGTTGTATAAATTACTTAGGTGCTCATTTAAAATCATATATTATTATTAGAATATAAAGAAGGACGTCACTTTTCTAATTTAAGAATCACAAGATGTTGAATCATTTTTTGGAGACTTAATTCTCTGTTTTTGTTTAGTTTTTTGTATACAAAATATACAGCGTATAGGTTAGAGAGAGAGTGAGAGATTATTAGACTCTCATTCAGACTTGTAACCTTTGGCATATTCAACTTTTTACTAGAGCAATGCAGAAAAACCAGAAGCCCCGCAGTTTGGTAGCATGAGTCATTGAGTCATTGCAAAATAATAGTATGTATAAATGGGACAAGTATAGAAAATAGCTTGGGATAGATTAGCATAGGGTTGTAAGGGCTTATCTTATTTAAGCTTGGAATATATTACTCGTAAATATATTTGAAATACTTAATAGGATACGATGCACTATGTAAGGTGACTGACTATATGGCTCTGGTAGAGTACAATTATATTTTAAACAGTGAACATTTTTTAAGGATGATTGTGCAAGGAAATGAAATGACTTTAGTCACAAATGTATGAATGAGGAGGTTGCATGTGGTGGTGTTAGCCAAAAACTTTTTTTAAAGACACAGATGGTATGGTCTTGGTCCAAAAACTGAAAGGAACTATTAGCTAAATTATATAAATCTCTTTCGTCATATCATGGGATTCCATAGCTTTGCTCATTTGACTCGTGAGCACAACATAACACAAGCTTGAGTCAACTGTAAAGATCTTCATCTTCATAATGTAAACTAACATCATCATCTAATACAATTAGCTGTCATTAGTTAAGCCCTTATATGGGAGCTATTAATTATATAGAGGTGTAGATAGAAAAAGGAGAAAACAATAATACAGTAAACATTTTAGTAATAAATAACACAGGATAGAGGAAACCATTTAAGATAAATAATAATTCATATGAAAATTTAGAATAAGAAGCGAATAATAATTTGTTTAATGTTTTTTTATAAACAGCTTAATGGACGTCAAGTCCCACTGGAGATCTACCTTTTGTGCAAAGTTGCACATATTGATGGTGTCATCCGAATCCTTGATTACTTTGAACGAGCAGATAGTTTCATCATTGTGATGGAACGACCAGAGCCCGTGAAGGATTTATTTGACTTTATTACAGAGAAAGGACTCCTTGATGAAGTCATTGCTCGGGACTTCTTCTTACAGATCGTCAACACGATCATAAATTGCCACAAAGCTGGGGTTGTTCACCGAGATATCAAGGTAAATAATGTTTTTCTGTTTAAATGTAAATTGATTAGTTTTTAGATCTTACTTCATCCCCATGAGATGAGGAAAAGGGTAGGATTTCTACTCAATCAGTTTATCTTTCTATGTGTACGAATTCGTAGTATTATTTTTATTGCAAATTATATTTGCAATCTAATACAAGCCTAGAGAAAGGGACCGATTCAATCAATTCTGGGTAAAGACTACACAAAACTGTATATAAGATCAGGTTGTGTCCACATGACCATTGTGTGATAATTTTGTGTGAAATCTTTTCCTCGTATCACTATTACGGTGAAAAAAAAGCATTTGTGTTTTATTGAAAACACTTATTCAAATTAGATGAGCCTACACTACTTGGTATAGTGCGGAGTAGCCACAGCTGCAGATTTGCAGATGCAAAATGCAATGATGCAAACCTACCCTAGGGATTTTAAACAGTAATCTAGTGAGTAAATTGCAAGTGGTGCAATATTACAATTCATTTCATCCCTTGAATAAAGAGTTTATCTGTTTGAACTGAGTAGTTTGTGGGTGATCATTGATCATGCAAATTTTTTTTAAGTCCATCCTAACTGTCTAAGAGTATCAGTAGAGTATATTATTTTAAGTTAACCCTATACAGCAACACTAGAACACCACGAGGTTAGAAAGTGTCTTTTAAGCTAACTCGTTAATGTGATAATTTAGTGCTTAATCGTTTCTTAAAAGATAATTTAGAAGTTGATATCGGCAAAAGAGCTATTTAACAAAAAAAGTAATACTTATTGAAAAATGAAAATGAATGGAACTCGTGGACTTTAATTTCTTTATGTTAAAGTGTTCAGCATAGAAATAGCCTTTTAATATGCTTTTCATCATGTTTCAAATCAAATCCAGTTTATTTATTAATGCGAAAGTGCAAAAGAAATATTATTGTGCCAACTCAGCTTCTGTATTTTATTGAACTTTAGCATTGCAGAATGTTAACTTTTAGAAGGCTGAGTATGCCAAATTGTGGTATTTTTAAATGAATGAAAAGTATTTTATTTTATTTTTAATTTTAACAAAATTATCAAGTGGACTTTATCAAATTTTATTTGGAAGAAGGATGGGCTTTCCAACGCTTATATGTTTTTGAATATGACCTGTTGGCTTTTAGTGGGGAATTTTATTAGGATTCAAAGGGAACCAAAGTGTCATATCCGACTTGTACACATAAGGGTTATTTCGTGTAGAATATTTTATTCGTATTTTTAAATTCTCTAAGCATTCCCATTATTTTTCCCCTTTTATTCTCATTTGCAGATCATTTTGATCCTTTGTGGATCAACTGTACTAGTAGAATAGCAATATACACAGAACGGATGTATTTTTCCTCCCCTTAGTATTTTATACTTGAATTTTGTTAATATCAATAGTGAATTGGGATGGAGAGTGAGAGAAAAACTGGGGACTTTGACAAGGGGTGAATCTAATAAGAGGGTTGTAGTTGTAGCCCTTGTCCAAAATCATTACGAAAGGAAACTGGGAAAGTAAATGGGATAAGTATAGAGGAAAAGTAAACAGTAGAATGGCGTCCAGGAAAAATTGTGATTTTGTCTTTTCTAATCCCAACGAAAACTTTTCCTTTTTAGTATCAATACAATTTAATACCTTATACTAGATATATACAGTTAAGTACGAACTGAATTTATTAGCTCTACAGTTGTTATACAGGAAACAATTTTCAGATGGGGTTTTTCGATCATTGTAAATTTCCTACTAGGATATGATGATGCTATGATACACAGAGCTGGGGACCTAGAAATTGCCCATTTCCTGATGCTTTCGTCACTCAAATAAACATTTTCATCCGAAAGAGTTGAAAAATAGAGAACGGTTTTTTTTAACTAATTCAGCTTGTTGTTAATTATAATTCAGTCAGGGACACCAAGATCGGACTGGAATTTCCGTGTAAAGGTATTATTTAGGTTGTGTGTTTACTTTGATTAAGTTCATTTCAATATTTTCCCATATTGGTATTTGTATTACAAGTCTCAGTATGAAATTGATAGTAAACATGGACTTGATGAAAATTGAAAAAGTAACCTTGGTTGTTTACATCGTCGATGAGTATTAAAGTTTGCGTGCGTATGTTTTTGTGTATTTCTGTACGAATAGTGGAATAATGGATTAGAAACAGCTTTTAGAAGTTTACTCTGTGCCTTTATCCTACCTTTGGTGTAATTATTCAGAAAAGTTTTTTTGTTTGGGCTTCCCTACTATATATCTATAGGTAATTGTAGTGTAACGTCCATATATAGTAACATGAATTAAGGATATTTGCTGATTATATGATTGATTATTTGTGAATTGCGGCATAAAATAGAGAATACGGAAACTTCCGCATGTCTGTCGAGTGACCTCCTGACAATAACTATCCTCTTTATTTCCAATAATAGTCTATATACCTGTGCTACTTTGGAAAGCAATATTACACTGGTATTATTACTATTTTATAGGTAATGTTCCTTCCGAGGATAATTGTTGTGATCATGAAATTCTAAGTATTATCATTGGATTGGACTTAATTTCAAAGTCAGTAGTACTTGTAGTACTAAACTACCTGGCATACATATAAATGAGGATTTCGTACCTGATTTTCCGATACACGAGCCACTTTTTTCCTCTAGTCTTAACTATGAATAATAGAATTAGGAAATTTTCATGACGCCGCGTGTGTATGTGTGTATGTTTGTGTGTGTACTGAAAACAATAATCCAAAGGTTTTTCTGAAATATACAAAAGGTACAACACGTGCTTGGGTGCTGACGTAGTTTTGAAATTATTTTATATTCCTCTACTATTTCTACAGGGAAAAAAAGTATCCAGACTAACGATCTCTCATAGTATATTCCCATAATCCTCATCAAAGTTGTGACTTTAATTTTAATTGTTGTTATTATCATCATTCTTTACTTTAGCTATTAAAACAACCTGGGTTTAAATTCTAATTGAATTTCAAAGAAGGAATTTAGTTCATTGAAAAATGAAATTATAAAATAATCTAGATTATTATTACCTTGAGAGAGAATCATTCATTTAAAAAATAATAATTGAGAGTTTTTTTCTCTTTTTACTGTCTTACATCACTTTTAACTCTGTTTATTAATGAAATATGGGAGAGTGTGTGGTAAATAGGGATGTAAAATAATTATACAAGGAAATTTAAACAGTAATGAAAAGAATAATAATAAATGTATTCATTATAGTTGACTTAAGGAGCTAGAACTACGTAACTTTTATCTTAGGTAAGTGATTTGACCTCAACCTAGGTATAAAAATGGTATTTCATACATACCTGGTTGGTACTATTGGTATGTTAGCTGCTAGTTAGGTTTTTTGTTATTGAAAAGAGCAAAAGGAATATAAGCAAATTCTTTAGTAGCATGCCGTACAAAACTGCTTTAACTAACCTAACTTGCATCACAAAGTAGGTTATTCGTGTGCTCGTGTCCTCATTTCTTTTCTCTCATTCGTATTTTATTTGCAAAAACTACTAAGTATTATATACGACAAGAGTATAATACGCATACTATAGGGTAATTTTATAGCCTAATCCTAAGTTGGTTACTATATCATTATCATCATTGCGATTCCCATTGATTACTATTACGTTTTTGTAGAATTATTATTACCTAATGTTTAGCTTCTAATGTAGAGTCAAACTTCTAATAATATACTAGTATAAAATATAGATTAATAATTTTAACCTTAGCGTTTTCACAAAAAGATACACACAATAATACCTTTTGTGAGTACACATGTGATTTATTAAGTATGAAAACGTTTTTGATTTCACACATAACAATGGAAAATACTTTGCATTTTACTCTTTAAAACTCTGCTAGTAGGATTATATTGTTGTTGTTCAAGGCTGGTTTTTTGTATGGTATTACAACAAAGTAAAATACAAATTTGCATGTGTTTAAGAAACAAACAAATTAATGTGTTAGTTATACAAACGTTATTATTTTTTACCTATGTATTAAAATTGAGTATTGTTTTTTGAAATTGTTATTCAAAATTGTAGTGTAAATTATGACGATGGTTTTTGATACAAAGGATGAAACGTTTACTTAAGTTGGATATGTTTAAGTATGTTAGTTATAACAAGGATTATTTTCAATGTGGGAAGAATTAAAACAGCGTTTCCTTTCGTATTTGACAATTTAGTATTATTGTAAAGGAACGTTTAGTAAAATTGAAATTATAGTTAGTAGAGAAATCAATGCATTTGATATGATTTTATAGTTAAAATTTTTGTATTATATAAATCAGGGGTTTGGGAATGGAATGATCTGAATAATAATTGTGTGTGGTTTGTAACAAACAATAACTAACTTTTGTTTAAAAAAATATAGTAAGAGAGCTCTTTAATCTATTAAGTAGTAGAGGTGATGATGATGATGATGACGATGATGAGTGGTTATATATTGCACGATTGGACTTTGCTCTTATAAATACACAGAGATTTTTTATACATTTACGTATTCTAAATAATGATAATAAAGGTTCATTTTCAATGAAATTAAAGTTGTTTATCATTTGGTGGAAATTAAGCGAATCCTGTTATAAATCTTATTTATTATCGTATGTATTTTATATGGTTTTATTAGTGAATTGATTGACTCGTGGAAATTTCGTCATAATTTTATTGAATTTATATTTCTTGGATGATTTACAAGAAAAACTGTTTGAGATTGATTTAGTCAATTAAAAAGTTATTGTTTATTATGATGAAATTAAAAATGGGTTTTAATTGTTTTTTTATGAATTTTTCTTTATAGGATGAAAACATTCTCGTTGATGCGAAAACTTACAAAGTAAAGTTAATTGATTTCGGGTCCGGTGCCATTCTCCGAGACAGTTTGTACACAGACTTTGATGGTAAGATGCACGTTTTTAATTATTTATGCTTAAATCATAATCTCACTATTATGCCCATATACTTCTTAGAAATTTATAGCTCAACCTGATTCCACTTTTAAAATTAGATATAAAACAACTAGGAATGAATGAATTGGTTGTATTGATTATAAATCATTATTTAATATTTATTGAGCAGGTCATAACTTCAAAGGCATTTGTTAATAATCGTATGTGCAGTGTAGAATAAACTGTTTAAACAGTTTCTTGGGTGAAAGGGATGACGAGATGATTTGCTATTATTTGTCATTAAATAAAATATCATATTTATTATATATATAGAGAGAGGTAAGGTAACTAACCAAAGGACAACTGGGTGTTTACTACCAATTGATGAATAGTCACAGTCAGTCATGTCTGGCTCATTTTCTTTTCCTTTTGTAATATACTAAAGTCAATAGCAAGGTACTTGGTTGGACTTGGTATAAAATAATAATACAATGTGTATGCAATGCAATATGCAATACAAACACAACAATGCAATTTATTGGACAAGGTTTAATAAACGATACTTTTACTATAACTGTCATTAATTCATTATTAAGGATTTCAACATTTAAAAGATTTTAACTCTTTTTTTCATACAGAATGCAACGCATATTTTTAACAACATTCTCTTTTTACTCCCAACCCAAACTGTGAGTGTAGATTAAAAGGGATTTTTTTAGTTAATAATTTAAAGGGGTATTATTATTATCACCTATTCTTATTTTAAGTGTAGTGGGGCAGGTCTTTTCTAATAGTGCGTTTGTTTTTAAAATTAGTTAATTGTTATAGGTAATAATGCAATGCACGCATATAACGATGCATTAGACGTTTTTAAAAAATTGCAATTTTTTAATACCGTGGAAGAATTTATTACACTATACACAAGGATATTAAGCAATGTGTGAAAGGACTATAATTTCTAACCAAAGATTATCCCACAGTAGTAAAAAGAATAAAAGAATAAAAATGAAAAAGGTATTAAGTTCAGTTAGTTTTAAATTTGCAAAAATTTCTGAGAGGATATGGCTATGTTAAAGGGAATTGTTTTGTTTGTTTATTGTTGATATTTTATATTGTATTAAAGGGTCTTTAGTAGGTGTAAGGCGTTTGTTTGGTTGAAACTGAATTAGAAGTTGAGTATAATTTTATTATTATAAAGGATTTTAGTATATAAGGAGTAATAATGAATGAAATTTTGAATGGAAGGAAGAAGTTTTTCATTTAAACTAAAAACTTGAGTTTCCTTTATTCAAAAAAAAATTAACCGTTTCTCGGGAGGAGAGTCCATACATTGTGTTTGAATAATATTATAACGTGATTGTAAGTAAAGTTTACTAGGTTTGAGGTATTTTTTATTGTTTAATTTTTTTGTATTCAAGTAAAAGATTTTAAAGAGAGACTAAAGTATTAAGAGACATTAGTAGTAGTTGGTTACAGTCTAGATATTTTGGCATTGATGTAGTAATGGTGGCTAAAAAAGTGTAGAGAGATGAGATTGGACTTTTAGACTTGGACAGGTGAATCCTATGGTGTAGCTGTCTTAAAAAGAGAAATACGTTTTTCTATAAGTTATATTAAAAGTGTGAGGTTACGGGAGGTCAACTTTTCACTTGCTTAACTTACTTGAGAAGAAGTGGTTTCATTTGGCTTCCCTCACCACCTCTCCCTGCTGCAATGCATTTTATTGTGCATAATATTAAAAAAGAGATAATACGGAATTCACATTTTTATTATAACTAGTCTTCTTGTAGCATCATCACAAGTAGTCAGGAAAGTAGGTATGGTTAGAGTCGTATAGTATAACAGTCTTGTGCATATATATATATATATAAGATCATGCATGATTATCACAACACAATTATTAAGATAATCAAGTTTGCCAAGTGTAGATCCTCTTTTTTTTCTTATTATGAGACG
Organism: Isotoma viridis; assembly: GCA_034696425.1. Lineage (NCBI taxonomy): Eukaryota > Metazoa > Arthropoda > Collembola > Entomobryomorpha > Isotomidae > Isotoma > Isotoma viridis. Next base: position 3,367 of record JAQGAA010002400.1, on the reverse strand, counting down.
GAAGTACGAGTACAAAGCATACATTCACTTGATTTTATATCCCAGACGGGTCTAACAGCTTAAAGTAGGTGGTGGTGTAAATTGATAAGTAATTGTAAAGAAATTATTGTGTAAAAAATGGGAACCCTTTGAAATTATTGTGAGAAATTTTTTTAAACGATTTCTGGACATGTTAAAGCTTTCCATTAACCCAACCACCACAATTGCTTTTTCATACATCTTTTTAATTGTCAGTTGCATTTATAAAATCACAAAAGTCAAAAACAGAGTTTGTCCTCTAGGTGTTCATAGATATAAAATTGTTTTACATTATTATTATACCCCGTGTGATGAGTGATGACAGAGATGATGACGATGATGATATGACAGTTAAGCATTAGTAGCGTCTGTTAGCTTCCAATAGTGGTTGTTGTTGTTGCCTTTTTTATTATTTGGATGAATTTTTCTTTTGTTATTCTTCACGAGATCATTGCATGATCACTCTTGCTATGATAATACTTTTTCTATTTACAAGAAATTTATATGCTATTTTATTCCTCTGTTTTATTATTATTATTATTATTATAATATTTTTATCATGCTTAATACTAAATATATTACATGCCATTGGAACGAGTAAACTCTGGTTTTAATGTGTTGTTGTTGTGGGAGCTTGGCTAAAAAAGAGACAAAAATTTTAAAAATGAATTCAAAGGAAAAGGTAGGACGGGAAGAGATTATTACTTACTTTCTGGCTTACTTGACGCAAATAATTGATAAGATTTCTTTAGTCTTAATCCATAAGAAAAGGAAGGTTGTATTCAACTCTTTGTTTAACAAACAAAATCAAAATACTATTTGGTATGTGAATAAAGCTAATGGCTCAAGTGGTTGTAAACAAGAGATGATAATAATAATAATAATGTACAGTTATTTAAATTAAGCACCTACGTATACTACTGACTACTAGAACTAACTATGTAGGATGATGATGATAATAAGGATATTTTTTTACAAAGGATTTATTTTCATATGACGTTTATTTTCAGTTTTAATTTTTATTGAAAAATAATAGAAAAACACTTAGGGTTTTTACGACGATTTTTAAAATGTTAGTTATAATCGGTCATCAAAAGTGTTTTTAAAGAGAGATACGGAAAACAGTTTAATCATAGCTTGCCAGAGATTCGGAAAGTAATAAAGCTTAGTTGTAACCTGTTTTTACTTGGAAATAATAAAAGTAATAATAATAATAATAAAAATGATATCAAACTCAGGTTTTAAAGTTTGTTTGAACATTTGTACTTCTTTATGATTGTTATTATTATTATTTTTTATCTTATTGGGAACAACTAGCTAGGGATTTACTTATTTCATAGCCAAGGACATCAACTAACCTTTCAATTATGTTATGCTATTATTATTATTATACGATGATAATATATCGTAAGGTGTTACCACTCGTTGACTTCTTTTGATTCTTGTTTAATTTTTTTCTTTACACTCATGAAAATCATCATAATAGGTATTTTTTAAAAAGAAATAAAAAGAACTGAAACTGGTCTATTTGCAAATAAAGTAAATATATAAAAAGGATATATAGCAGTAGCAGTAGTAGTAGCATCATCAAAAGCCTCAAGTTTTTACTTTATCAATGTACTACTCTTCTGAATAGCTCTTATGGATTGTATTTCATTGTTTATTTTTGTATTATTATAGTTTGTAATAAAATAACAAGTAGTAGTAGTAGTAGAAACAGGTGAGGAATTTGTTTAAATGGAGAGTGGTTCTTCGTTGGTTGTAGTGGTGTGGCTGGTGTTCAAAAGTAAAAAAAGCATTAGAGAAAACAACGGTGGTGAACAGTTACTTGTCGATTGTTGTGTATGGAATGTTAATAATGTTTGCATACTACTACTACTTGCAATTTATATATGTATATTTTATAAATATTTTATACATAAAAAATGCACTGGCTGCACTACTACTTCTAGCAGTAGTAGTGGAATTCCTATCATCATCATAGAATAAGCTGCAAATTTTTCTCTACTGTATTATTGCATTTCATTGTTGATTGTCGGGCTTGTTACTTTATACAAGAGATTATTAACAAGTCTGCATCCAAGTCTATAGTAGTAGTTAGTAGTAGTGGGTTGGTTAGTTAATTTTCTTGATGTTTTAAAAGTTTAAAAGCGTATAGGCACTTCATTGAGTAGTTAGTAGTAGTAGTAGTATTAGCAACTAGAATGACTACCTGATGGTTGATGCTAGTGGATAATGTTACTTTGAAGTTTTTTGATCATTTTGGATTATATTATATATATATTGTATTGTTGATTATCATCATCATAGTAAGTAAGTGAGGATGTTGGGTTATTGGACGTCTCTCTTATAAATATTATAAATATATGAATCTTATTGAGGTCAGAATAAAACGTAGAAGAGTAACCTAGAGAGAAAGGAGAGGCAGGTTGAGAGAGAGATATAGAAACACATTGGGATTCTTTACTAACACTTTTGCTAACTTCACAATGTTCTTTTGTCTCCTATTGGGTATATAATAATATTAATATCTTATAGAATAGTACCACTACCACTTGGCTTCATTTGGCATTATCAACAATAGATTAGGTATTTGAGTAGCTTTCCTTTTGAAAGAGATTTTATTATAGGACAATTCCAACTCAGAAACTTACTTATCGCGATTATTAGGATTGAATTCCTTTGTAAAAAAAGTTTGTTTGTGCCAAACTTGTGGAGAATGATAAGAAGAAATGTAGTGTGTAGATATTATGAAAAACCTTCAAAGAGGGGTTATGTTATATGATGATTTCTGTTTTGGTGTCGAGTTTTGTTATTAGTGGTTCCGCTATCTAAAAAGAAAAAGATTGTTGTTATAACACTTGATGCATTATAGAAGTATTGATTAAGGTGAATGGGTTTATTTCAAAAGGTATGTTCTTTTTTTACTTAAAGATTGGCATTATGATTCGGTGCAATGGTGTTTTATTTGGTGTGGATGATGGTGTTATCTATATTGTTGTGGTGGCTGGTAGTGTCTGTTTTTAGCTTTTTTAGTGAGTTTTCAATAAATTGGTATTAGTGATTGAGTAGGTTGATGTGAGTCTCTTTTATGTGTTGGGTTTGTATAAAAGGCTGGAAATTGGCTTGTATATGATGACATTTGGTTTGGATACTTAAAATTTTGGGTAAGGTTATATTTATACAGATTTAAGAGAGTGAGTGGGGGTAATGATATATTATGATGGTTTCTTATAATAATATTGGATGGGTAGATTTGATAAAGAGAAGTTGAAATATAGTGTAAGTGATCGATTAAGCAAAGAGTAAAGAGGACGATGCCAAGGTCGTTCTTTGTATATAATATTGT